>OY757192.1:5091524-5254024 GCA_963583895.1 Melanophora roralis
AGGTTATTATATAAAGACAGAATATATTCATGAGTTTTTTAAGAATTTGGGTTGAAGTCTACTGATGATTTGGTGTAAGAACCAATGAAATGCATATAGACAAACTTAACAAACAACAAACCCTATAAATAGTCCATAGAAAACTTTACAAAATTTTAACGTTCGTATGGATAATAGAAATAGATGAAGAAGATTTGAGGTCGAGGGTAATAAAAGTTTTCGACATTATTCGTATTAAAAGGTTAATAAAAGTTGTTAATTTTTATGGGATCTTATAGTCCCCCTGCTCCTCTTCAACCTTTTTCCCAAAATGTAAGTCTTATCATCGAATTACTTTTTGTAGAACACTAGAAGTCGATAGCTGTTATAGTTTCTAAGATATTGCGTATCGAAAATTTCATAAAAATTGTTTATTTGTATGGGAGCTAACCCTTCTCCTGCCCCTACCAAAAAAATGTTTTTTTTTTTCAAAGTGTAGGCCTTATCATACAATTACTTTTTGTAGAACACTGGAAGTCGATAGCTGTTATAGTTTCCGAGATATAGCGTATCGAAAATTTCATAAAAATTGTTGATTTGTATGGGAGCTACTCTTTCAACTCAAAAAATTTTTTCTCCAAAGTGTAGGTCGATAGCTGTTATAATTTCTAAGATTTGGCGCATGAAATGTTTCACAAAATTTGTGCAATGACAGAGAAAAAACCACTTCCCTAGATCCTACCTGAAAAAAACTTTTTCCTTTTGAGGTCCCTATTTTCAGAGTATCCGTGCCAAGTTTTGTGGCAAGAATGACTATATTCACTGAGATATATATGGATTTATGCACGGATTTTGTCCTAAAAAATTGGTTATTTTGATTTTTCGTTTATATCTTGGGCAATAGTCAACCGATTTTGCTAATTTAAATAGCGATTGTCTTCAGGTTATTTACAAAAGTTTGACACCAATAACTGGTCCGTATCACTTTATTTGACTCCGGAAACTTGCTATATCAACTTCCCTATCTATAAGGATCTAGAATATTAGTACTTTATGGGTTCGCAAATGAAAAATAAAGAAATTTCAAACGGAATGACAAACTTATCACTATGTGAAGGGTATACAGAAGAAATGCAGAGGGTGAATTTTTGAATTCGCTTGTTATTACTTTACTTTTAATTTAATTTGTTTTTCACATACAATGCACATACATAGAACCAAGGCACATTTAACCAGGTAATATTAAGGGCCCAGCTGATTAAAATCAATTTGACATTTTCACGTTATAAAAATTTAATTTTGTATGAATTTTTTAATTTTTCTGACATTCTAAAGTTCAAACACAAAAAGGAAATGCAGAATGCGAATTTTTTAAATTCGCCTTTGGTTTAACTTTTTGAATGTGCCTTGCAGAGAGCGGTTTTCATAAAATTTAACACCAGTCTGTTTTAATCAGGACCTGTAGAAAGATTGTTTTTTTTAGCAGGATTTATATATTCTTCAACAAGAGGCTGCTTATCTGATTAAACTTTTAAAAATTTTGTGTTCATGATTAATGGTTATAAATGTATTTTGTATTTCAAATAAAAGATACTAAAATACTGTATTATGTATTTGAAATACTCGACTTGAAAATATTTGGTATTTTGTATTTGAAATACAAGCGGAAGAAGTATTTTGTATTTCAAATACAGCAAAGCATGTATTTTGCCCAACTCTGTCACTGAGGTAGCTTGGTGATTAGGAAGTTCATATGAATTGTTTCCCGAATTTTTATTTATTAAAAACAGCGCATACCACAAATATTTTAATATATTATTTGTAGAACAATCATATGTAAAGTTTATTTTCTTTAACTTTGTTTTACGATGGGTGACGTTATGGTAACACTGTTCACAAATAAATAAAAGTTATTTATTTCCAAATTAGAACAAAATTATGTATGCGAGTTACATATACAAAGTCAGGTAAAAACACTTATATAAAAAATGACACCGTTGATGAGTTTATTAAAAATATAATTAGCACAAAATAAAATTAAATTAAAAAATTGTAACAGCAAACTCATTTCCGGTTAAGAAAACAAAATTATTTTTCGGTCGCAATTCAAGGAATTGCAACCGTTTTTTATTAAAATAAAATAAAGTTAATTTTAAGAATAAGTTAACAAAAATTGTAAAACTAAAACACTTTTTGCTGACATTTATTAATTGCAAAATAAATTTATTAATAAACATTTTTGCTGACACATTTTGATTTCACAATAACACAATATAATAATTTAAGTTAAATAATAAGAAATTGATTGTAAAAAGTTTAGTTCTGATTTTGGTGTCAACGTTGACGTTGTTTTAAATAAAGTCTTTTCTTTTTTAAAAAGATAATTTTGGTAAATTATTATTTAATTTGCGTGTATGTTTGATATTTTGTAATGGAAAGGAAATCAATAAAGAGATTGCAAATTACAGCAAAGAAATAAAAAAAGAGACGATCGTTAAAGACCTCAATTCAAGTAAGAGAAAGCTGCAATTGTTCTAATGCAGTTTTTAAGAGCGTAAGAATTTTTTAAGCGGGGAAATGTATTATTGTAAGAGTCGAAGAGAAAAGTATGAACACCGTAAGAAAAAATTAAGTTTGCCTAAGAGAGCTTATGGCAAACTTAAAAGAAGAGCAACGAACTTGCACCAATATATTTAAAAAAGTGGATGATTTTAAGGAATGCTCTTAATAACAGAAAAAAATACGGAATATAGAAAATGGCGCAAAATTTGCTGCATATACCCTACTTACGATCGTAAGAAATATCGATCGTTTGAACACAAATAGGGTTGATTTGATGATATTTGATTTATGTCTTTTTAGAAAAAATATTTAAGGATTTTACTTACAGGTCAAAAAAAAATCCCCAGAATTATGGATGAATGGTGGATGGTTCATTAAGGATCAAGCGCCTTTAAATAAATGTTCCCTTTCGTTCACCTTTTGAGCATTTTAGTTAGGCTTTACCACGATTTCTTTAGAACATTCTTCTTCTTCCTTTAATAATATAGAAACTTAAAATTCTTGTTTAACTTTTTTTCTGTTAATTCTTTCTAAACTTTTCTTTTTCTTTTATATAAAATTTTTAAACTATTTTTTTGTAGATTTTCGTTTATTGATTTTTTTAATTTTTTATGAATTTCTATGTAATTCACTCGAAATAAAATGCACGACGAATATAAGCTGACTAAAGCAAATTACCAAACGTAACTTTTATCAGCCGCTATGGAGGAATGTAGAATTTTGTTGTTGTAGACAGGTTTTTTTGAAGTAATCCAATAAACTCCAGGAGAACGGAATGATTTTCCTCTTTCCAATCTGGTTCGGTAGGACCAAATGTTTGGGTGAGAAACGGAATAATGGAAAGCTGGAGAGGAATTCAGGAAACCAGTAGAAAAAGTTAATTAAATAATCTCGTTTATTTTATTAACTCCGTTATAAACCCCAATAGGAAAAATAGAAATAAAAACAAACGAACGTTTTTTAGGATTTATGATTTATAACAAATTATTTATTAGGAGTAAGGGTTACCTGTTTTACCGATAGATAAGAAGTCAGTGTTACAATCCTTAGAATAGAAAACGGAAGCCGAGTTATGAACTCATGACTAAGGTAACATTTTGTTTAGGCGTTTATTATAGAAAGAGATAACTATATGCGCAAGCGTACTAATCAGCCTATATATATAAGGGTTGGCTTTAAGGGTTGGCGTTAACAAATAGTAATAATAGAAATAATAATAATAATGATAATAATAATAATAATAATAATAATAATAATAATAATAATAATAATAATAATAATAATAATAATAATAATAATAATAATAATAACCATAATAATAATAATAATAATAATAATAATTTTTTTTTTTTTTTTTGGCGGTGAGGAATTAGGAAATGCCTACTGCATTCGAACACTGGCGTCCCGAGTGTGATATGTCGCCCGGACTAAAACCCATCTCCTCTCTTCGGACCTTACCTACCCTGGAACTGCGGTAGCATTACTTCAAGGTAGGGTCCCCTATGTCGCTTCCCGACATTTGTTCGTAGCCTGCGTCCAGGCCTCGCCCTTATGTTGGCCGTCACGACTCGAGGATGGCGGGATCGTCAAACCCGTGGCTTCTGCCGTGAGCCCCTCTGCCAGTTATGTGTCTTCGTGGTTCCTCAAGGAGCGGTGTTCGCCACATCCAAGTCAGACTTTTTTAGTCTGAGGATTCTTTCCGCGAACTGGGCGATCAGGTTCCAGCTCGCCTCGCTCTGTCGCATAGTCCGCGTGATTGTGTCGGGCGCAAAATCGCCCACTTGTTGCGTCAGTTCAATTCGGAGTGCCTGCCATCTAGCGCATTCGAAGAAAGTATGTTCCACGTCGTCTATTCGTGCATCGCCGTATATACAGTCAGCATCTGCGCACTTCCCCATTCTGTACAAATATTGGCGGAAGTAGCTATGTCCCGTCAGTAGTTGTGTTAAGTAGTAGTTAACATCTCCATGTCTCCGTTCCAGCCAAACGCCTACTTGTGGTATCAACTTTGCCGTCCACCTGCCCGTGGTTTCAACTTCCCATCGCTCCTGCCAGGCCGCGATGGTTTGTCGCGTGGTTGCTGCCTCCTCGTCCGCGCTGATACCATTTCGCTGTCTCATTTCATAGAGCCTCTTTCTCTGCCTGGCCAGTAGGTCGATCGGGACCAAACCGGCGATTACTAGCGCCGCTGCAGCCGAAACCGTGCGGTATGAGCTCGTAATCCTAAGTGCCATCGTTCTTTGTACCGCCACCATGGAGCGTTTTCGGGTATTAGTACTTAGCGTATCCGCCCACACTTCGCAGCCATATAGTAGGATTGAGTGGCCTACTTCCATCAATA
The DNA here is from genome assembly GCA_963583895.1 of Melanophora roralis. Lineage (NCBI taxonomy): Eukaryota > Metazoa > Arthropoda > Insecta > Diptera > Rhinophoridae > Melanophora > Melanophora roralis. The sequence goes on from OY757192.1 coordinate 5,096,407, forward strand.
GCTTGCGTTTACTCGGCATCAAGCCATTGACGTTTGCCATCAGTCTGCTTAGCGAGTTTATTACCCCGGCAGCTTTTTCCGTCGCATATCTCGTCTGAGCGCAAAATGTCAACTTAGAATCCAGCTTGATGCCAAGATACTTGATAGCCTCCTTCGTGGTGATAATTTTGTCACACACTTGCATCTCCATCTGCATAATAATAATAATAATAATAATAATAATAATAATAATAATAATAATAATAATAATAATAATAATAATAATAATAATAATAATAATAATAATAATAATAATAGCAATAATAATAACAATAATAATAATAATAATAATAATAATAATAATAATAATAATAATAATAATAATAATAATAATAATAATAATAATAATAATAATAATAATAATAATAATAATCCCGTGTGGAGTTGCTAGGCAAATATGCACAGAAGCCGAGCAGCAGACGCTTTGTTCGAACAGATGGTTGCAGAAAACGAAGCAGATGCCGTCATCATCAGTGAGCAGTATGGACGAATGTCCCGAGACGCCTGGTTTGGGGATGAATCAGGTACTGCTGCACTTTGGCTGCCTTGTGGTAATAGGCTTGCCGTCACGCAGCATGGGGCCGGCATCTGTTACACGTACGTGCGAGCCAGTGGTTTCACGCTGATGAGCTGCTACCTCACTCCTAGTGATAGCATAGAGCAATTTAGAATGAAACTGGACCTGATCGAGGATAGGGTTCATGATATAGGTGGCCCTTTTATAGTGGCTGGAGATTTCAACGCCAAGGCTGTTGAATGGGGCTCCCGAACAACGAGCACACGTGGAAGGTACATCCTAGACATGTCTGCCAGGCTGGGTCTGATAGTGGCAAATACGGGGAACGCCACTACCTTCAGAAGACCGGGATGTGAAAACACCACCCCGGACATCACTCTGGTGTCCGAGAGCCTCGCTGGGGCAATTCAAGGATGGAGGGTTATGGAAGATTACACTGGAAGTGACCACCAATATATTAACTTCCAGATCGTGGAGAGGGCGAATCCCAGCTTTGTCCCAAGACCGAGAGGTACACGCAAGTGGAAAGTGGACAAATTGAACTCCGGAGCATTTGTGTCAAATTTCGATGGAGCTGCAATCGAAACTACCACCGACGCCAGCTCCCTTGCGACCGCGATGGTGCACCGCATCACTCAGGGCTGCATCGCATCGATGCCGTTTATAACCCGTCGCACTAGAAGGCGGCCTGTGTACTGGTGGACATCAGAAATCGCTCAACTCAGACGAACCTGCCTCCGCAGCAGAAGGCGGTACACCAGAGCTAGAAGAAATGGTGAAGCGCTGCTGGAAGCCGAAGATTTCAGACGCTCACGGAAAGCGCTAAAAGATGCAATTTTCAAAAGCAAGAAATCGAAATGGGAGGAGCTCCGGAGCGATCTGAACAGCAACCCTTGGGGACTCGGCTACAAGATCGTAACGGGGAAGTTAGGGGCAAACTCCGCCGGCCCACATCTGAACGGCGAGGACATCAGTAACATTGTGGAGAATTTATTCCCCACGCACACCCCGCTGTGTGAGGAACATGAACCCGAAGTCGGTGCAAAGCTTATCCCCTTCACTGAAGAAGAGCTTAAAACCGCAGCGAGATGTCTTAAAAATGGCAAGGCCCCCGGTCCGGATGGAATACCAGCCGAGGTATTTAAACTGCTGGCTGAAAGCCGACCAGAACCGCTAATTGCAGTATATAACGCGTGCATAGCCCAAGGTGTCTTTCCTAAACAGTGGAAGATACAAAAGCTCGTGCTGATTAGTAAAGGAAGAGGTGATCCGGTGCATCCGTCATCATATCGCCCCCTTTGCATGCTGGACAGTGCCGGAAAACTACTGGAGAAGCTACTGCAACGTAGATTGGCAGAGGCTGTGGAGATAGCGGGGGGACTATCGGAAAGACAGTATGGCTTTCGGCAGGGCAAATCGACTATTGGCGCAGTTGAGGATATAGTGAGACGTTTTGAACACGCCCAATGCAGACGTTATTACCCAAAGCGCACGATCGTGCTGGCCACACTTGACGTACGAAATGCTTTCAACAGTCTTCGTTGGGTGGACATAATGAAAGCACTACGCGAAAGATTCCGCGTCCCCGGATACCTGCTAAGAATTCTTCAGAGTTACCTGAGGGATCGCGAGCTCCTCTTCGACACGCCAGAGGGCCAGAGAGCTAAGACGGTCACGTCCGGTGCCGCGCAAGGATCTATCTTGGGTCCTGATCTTTGGAACCTGAGTTACGACGAGATCCTGAGCATGGACATGCCTGAGGACACACAACTTGTGGGGTATGCAGATGACATAGCGGCGGTCATTTCAGCGCGAGACATGGACGATGCTAGGAGAAAGTTAAACCAAGTCATGATAAGGACTAGGATATGGCTTGAGGACCACGGTCTGGAGCTCGCTGCAAACAAGACTGAGGTCATCCTTATGACTAGGGGCCACATGCCACTTGAAGTTGATTTCCAGTTTGGCGATATTTCTTTGGTGACGCAGAAGGCAGTGAAATATCTGGGCGTGAAACTAGACTGCAGGCTCACGTATTGGGCTCAGATTCAACACGTGGCCACCAAGGCAGCGAAAGTGACTGGTATGCTAAGCAGACTGATGGCAAATATAGGCGGCCCAACACAGGGCAAAAGAAAGCTGATCATGGCAACAACTAATTCAATATTGTTGTATGGCAGTGAAATCTGGGGAGATGCGATGAAGTCTAGAGGCAAGCGCAGGGCACTGGAGGCGGTACAGCGCACAGCGGCACTCAGGGTGGCCTCGGCCTACCGCACTGTCTCAGGCGCGGCAGTGTTCGTGATTAGCGGAGAGATACCTGTCGACCTCTTGGCCCGTGAGCGGAAAGAGGCATGGGATGCAAGAGAGGACAGTGCTGGTATAAGTGCCACAGAGCGGAGATCGCAAACCATCCAGCGATGGCAAGCCAGATGGAGCGCAGAAACGGTCGGCAGATGGACGCAAAAGCTGATCCCTAATGTAGAGAGATGGACCCAGAGGAATTTTGGAGAGGTTAACTACTTCTTAACCCAATTCCTCTCAGGACACGGCTACTTCCGAAAGTACCTGCATCGCATGGGGAAGGTAGATGACGCCGGATGCATCTACTGTGGAACGCCGAACGATGATGCGGAACACACTTTCTTTGATTGTGCCAGATGGCAAGCTGAGAGAGATGCCTTGAAGGAGCAGATTGGTGATTGTCATGTCACCAATATAATTGACAAGATGCTCGAAAGTGAAGACAACTGGAGCGCGGTAAGAAGGTACTCTGAGTGCGTCCTTCGAAATAAGAAGAGAGACCTCGACGCATCGCAAACCGATGCCCCCTCAAACAGAGGCACAAGAAGACGAGCCAATAGCATGACGCTGGCTACAAACCTGGCGGTCCCAGACGTGGGAGAGTAGAAAATAGTCCTTTTTAGGACGTCGTCTCTGGGCCCTTCCCGAAGTAATGCAGAAAGCGGTTCCGGGAAGGGAGTCTCACCAGAAGAGGAGGAGGGATTGTTTTAGTGGATGAAACACCACATAACGCAGCTGACGACGGTCACTGTAAATGCGAAGGCATTTTAAACCCTACCTCACCTGCCAAAAAAAAAAAAAAAAAAAAAAAAAAAAAAAAAAAAATAATAATAATAATAATAATAATAATAATAATAATAATAATAATAATAATAACAATAATAATAATAATCATAATAATAATAATAATAATAATAATAATAATAATAATAATAGTAATAATAATAATAACAATAATAATAATAATAATAATAATAATAATAATAATAATAATAATAATAATAATCCCGTGTGGAGTTGCTAGTTCTCCCATCGGGCGCCTCCCCAGGTGGCGGATAGGGGAACGCCCGCTAGATATAGCAGGTACCGAGGAAATAAAATACTCGGGGTGGACCAAAAAACTAGCTGGAAACGTTGACGACCCGGAAGTGACAAGGACACGCTTTGAATTATGGATTGGAACTGTCGAATTTTGGCCGACAATTGCGGCAGTCTGTTACCTTAATACACGAGAGTGACATCTCGTGGAAACGGCTTTCAGGTTAATGTCACAATTGCCTTCCGTCCCGTTAAATCTTTGGCAGGGCTTGTGGAACGCTCCATGGATCGTAGTCACTAAACTGACCATGTAGGTTCGGTTGAGACGACTCCCGTTTAATGTCTGTCCTGGCTCTGAACAAGAGTTCTCATAAAGTCTCTTGTCAACCCTCGCGAGGACCTCACTGCTTGCAAAGGGACCCTCGGGGACATGAAGGACAACTGCATGACGACCATGGATAACGACTTCAAGATGGGGCCCAGAAAGAATTGAATATGGAAGCGAAAACACAAACAACAACAACAAATGTTACAACAAATGTAACACCCAGGAACGTGACCGTTCAGGGAACATCAAATCCCTTTAAACCTAGCGGGAAAATAAGGAGAAGTCCCCCAGTGAGAGGTGATGGAGCTCCACAGGTAATTTCTGTGCCTCCCAGATCTGAGTTGGATCCTGTTGTCGACATGACAAAGGAGGATCTTTTTGAGACGCCTAAGGCGGTAATATCTACGAACGGCACTCTTCCAGGACCAGGGAGGAAAAGTGCTTCTCGCCACAACACTGCAGACCCCCACTGGGACACACAGACGGAGAGAGGAACAGCTTGCTACACCCACTATAGTAAGCGGAAAGACCTGCGCAGCAACGGCAGCCCAAATAGAGAACGAGTCACGCGCGACAACAGATGGCTCCCCACGTCTGGCACTGATCTGCAAAATGAGGAAACTGGAGGAAGATGCTATCTCTCAATGTAAATTGGTGATTGCCAGCATGCAGCGAGCTTTTAACCGCCAGAAGAACATCAGCGCCGAAGTCAAGGTCGGTGTATCCAAAATGGCTGAGCTACTGGATGTCACGCTAAATTATAGGCGTACGTGGAAGGTGGCAGAAGAGGAGGGAATGATTTCAAACCCCCGCCGGAAGGCTGCTGGACTGCATATAACAGATGCTCCCACTCCCTTGGCGACAAACACGAAGCGAGCGGCTACCAGCCCGGTCGCTCCTGAAAGCTCCAAGAAAGCCAGAGGAAAGGAACCCATAGTTGATAGAATGGAGACTATCGAGAAGACGGAGGAAACCTGGCGAACGGTCGTCAAGAAGGCTAGTAGGAAGAAGCAAAAGGAAGGGCCACCCGAACCAGGCAGGAGAAACCAGCCGCGACCACCGCGCTCAAAGCCTGAGGCTGTACTAATAAAACCGGCAGAAGGACACAGCTATGCGGAGGTGCTGAAAGATTTGCGCAGCAAAATTACGACTGATGAATCGGTAAAGGTGAAGTCAGTCAGAAAAACGAAGGCGGGAGCCATTCTCTTGGAGCTCGGGAGAGGGGAGAAAGTTAAACCGGAGTTCGTACAGCAATTAAAGAGTACGGTACGGGAAACAGCCTCTATTGCAGAGCTCACGTCAAAATCTACGATTGAGATACGGGACCTTGATTCCTTGACTCTCAAGGAGGAAGTAGAGACGGCAATTAGAGAGGTGCTTGCTGACCCGGGAGAGCAGATACAGACGACGATCACGGCGCCGAATGCATGGGAACAAGTTCGGGCCTTTGAAGTTTTATCCGCGAAAGGAGCCGCGAGACTCAAGGAAGTTGGCCACGTAAAAATCGGATGGATCCGAGCCAAGATACGTATGTGCGAATACCCCCGTAGGTGCTATCGCTGCCTTGGAACAGGTCACACCCAAGCGAATTGTTCCGGCCCAGACAGAAGAGATACGTGCATTAGGTGCGGGAAGCTAGGGCACAAAATGAGGAACTGCAAATCACCCCCCAACTGCGTTCATTGCACAGATGCAAAACGCGACCGGGCTGATCACCTAGCCGGTTCAAGGAGGTGTCCACTAGCCAGAAGATGATAAGAGTGCTCCAGGCAAATATGCACAGAAGCCGGGCAGCAGACGCTTTGCTCGAACAGATGGTTGCAGAAAACGAAGCAGATGCCGTCATCATCAGTGAGCAGTATGGAAGAATGTCCCGAGACGCCTGGTTTGAGGATGAAACAGGTACTGCTGCACTTTGGCTGCCTTGTGGTAGTAGGCTTGCCGTCACGCAGCATGGGGCCGGCATCTGTTACACGCACGTGCGAGCCAGTGGTTTCACGCTGATGAGCTGCTTCCTCACTCCTAGTGATAGCATAGAGCAATTTAGAATGAAACTGGACCTAATCGAGGATAGGGTTCATGATATAGGTGGCCCTTTTATAGTAGCTGGAGATTTCAACGCCAAGGCTGTTGAATGGGGCTCCCGGACAACGAACACACGTGGAAGGTACATCCTAGACATGTCTGCCAGGCTGGGTCTGATAGTGGCAAATACGGGGAACGCCACTACCTTCAGAAGACCGGGATGTGAAAACACCACCCCGGACATCACTCTGGTGTCCGAGAGCCTGGCTGGAGCAATTCAAGGATGGAAGGTTATGGAAGAATACACTGGAAGTGACCACCAATATATTAACTTCCAAATCGTGGAGAGAGCGAATCCCAGCTTTGTGCCAAGGGCGAGAGGTACACGCAAGTGGAAAGCGGACAAATTGAACCCCGGAGCTTTTCTGTCAAATTTCGATGGAGCTGCAACCGAGAACACCAACGACGCCAGCTCCCTTGCAACCGCGATGGTGCACCGCATCACTCAGGGCTGCATCGCATCGATGCCGCTTATAACCCGTCGCACTAGAAGGCGGCCTGTGTACTGGTGGACATCAGAAATTGCTCAACTCCGACGAACCTGCCTCCGCAGCAGAAGGCGGTACACCAGGGCTAGAAGAAATGGTGAAGCGCTGCTGGAAGCCGAAGATTTCAGACGTTCACGGAAAGCGCTAAAAGATGCAATTTTCTCAAGCAAGAAATCGAAATGGGAGGAGCTCCGGAGCGATCTAAGCAGCAACCCTTGGGGACTCGGCTACAAGATCGTAACGGGGAAGTTAGGGGTAAGCTCCGCCGGCCCACATCTGAACGGCGAGGACATCAGTAACATTGTGGAGAATTTATTCCCCACGCACACCCCGCTGTGTGAGGAACATGAACCCGAAGTCGGTGGAACACTTATCCCCTTCACTGAAGAAGAGCTAAAAACCGCAGCGAGATGTCTTAAAAATGGCAAAGCCCCCGGTCCGGATGGAATACCAGCCGAGGTACTTAAACTGCTGGCTGAAAGCCGACCAGAACCGCTACTTGCAGTATATAACGCGTGCATGGCCCAAGGTGTCTTTCCTAGACAGTGGAAGATACAAAAGCTCGTGCTGATTAGTAAAGGAAGAGGTGATCCGGTACATCCGTCATCATATCGCCCCCTTTGCATGCTGGACAGTGCCGGAAAACTACTGGAGAAGCTACTGCAACGTAGATTGGCAGAGGCTGTGGAGATAGCGGGGGGACTATCGGAAAGACAGTATGGCTTTCGGCAGGGCAAATCGACTATTGGCGCAATTGAGGATATAGTGAGACGTTTTGAACACGCCCAATGCAGATGTTATTACCCAAAGCGCACGATCGTGCTGGCCACACTTGACGTACGAAATGCTTTCAACAGCCTTCGTTAGGTGGACATAATGAGGGCACTACATGAAAGATTCCGCGTCCCCGGATACCTGCTAAGAATTCTTCAGAGTTACCTGAGAGACCGCGAGCTCCTCTTCGACACGCCAAAGGGCCAGAGAGCTAAGACGGTCACGTCCGGCGCAGCGCAAGGATCTATCTTGGGTCCTGATCTTTGGAACCTGAGTTACGACGAGATCCTGAGCATGGACATGCCTGAGGACACACAACTTGTGGGGTACGCAGATGACATAGCGGCGGTCATTTCAGCGCGAGACATGGACGATGCCAGGAGAAAGTTAAACCAAGTCATGATAAGGACTAGGATATGGCTTGAGGACCACGGTCTGGAGCTCGCTGCAAACAAGACTGAGGTCATCCTTATGACTAGGGGCCACATGCCACTTGAAGTTGATTTCCAGTTTGGCGATATTTCTTTGGTGACGCAGAAGGCAGTGAAATATCTGGGCGTGAAACTAGACTGCAGGCTCACGTATTGGGCTCAGATTCAACACGTGGCCACCAAGGCAGCGAAAGTGACTGGTATGCTAAGCAGACTGATGGCAAATATAGGCGGCCCAACACAGGGCAAAAGAAAGCTGATCATGGCAACAACTAACTCAATATTGTTGTACGGCAGCGAAATCTGGGGAGATGCGATGAAGTCGAGAGGCAAGCGCAGGGCACTGGAGGCGGTACAGCGCACAGCGGCACTCAGGGTGGCCTCGGCCTACCGCACTGTCTCAGGCGCGGCAGTTTTCGTGATTAGCGGAGAGATACCTGTCGACCTCTTGGCCCGTGAGCGGAAAGAGGAATGGGATGCAAGGGAGGACAGTGCTGGTATAAGTGCCACAGCGCGGAGATCGCAAACCATCCAGCGATGGCAAGCCAGATGGAGCGCAGAAACGGTCGGCAGATGGACGCAAAAGCTGATCCCCAATGTAGAGAGATGGACCCAGAGGAATTTTGGAGAGGTTAACTACTTCCTAACCCAATTCCTTTCAGGACACGGATACTTCCGAAAGTACCTGCATCGCATGGGGAAGGTAGATGACGCCGGATGCATCTACTGTAGAACGCCGAACGACGATGCGGAACACACTTTCTTCAATTGTGCCAGATGGCAAGCTGAGAGAGATGCCTTGAAGGAGCAGATTGGTGATTGTGACGTCACCAATATAATTGACAAAATGCTCGAAAGTGAAGACAACTGGAGCGCGGTAAGAAGGTACTCTGAGTGCGTCCTTCGGAATAAAAAGAGAGACCTCGACGCATCACAAACCGATGCCCCCCCTAACAGAGACACAAGAAGACGAGCCAATAGCATGATGCTGGCTACAAACCTGGCGGTCCCAGACGTGGGAGAGTAGAAAATAGTCCGTCTTAGGACGTCGTTTCTGGGCCCTTCCCGAAGTAATTCAGAAAGAGGTTCCGGGAAGGGAGTCTTACCAGAAGAGGAGGAGGGATTGTTTTAGTGGATGAAACACCACATAACGCAGCTGACGACGGTCACTGTAAATGCGAAAGCATTTTAAACCCTACCTCACCTGCCAAAAAAAAAAAAAAAAAAAAAAAAAAAATATTAATAATAATAATAATAATAATAATAATAATAATAATAATAATAGTAATAATAATAATAACAATAATAATAATAATAATAATAATAATAATAATAATAATAATAATAATAATAATAATAATAATAATAATAATAATTATAATAATAATAATAATAATCCCGTCTACGATTGAGATACGGGACCTTGATTCCTTGACTCTCAAGGAGGAAGTAGAGACGGCAATTAAAGAGGTGCTTGCTGATCCAGGAGAGCAGATACAGGCAACGATCACGGCGCCGAATGCATGGGAACAAGTTCGGGCCTTTGTAGTTTTATCCGCGCAAGGAGCCGCGAGACTCAAGGAAGTTGGCCACGTAAAAATCGGATGGATCCGAGCCAAGATACGTATGTGCGAATACCCCCGTAGGTGCTATCGCTGCCTTGGAACAGGTCACACCCCAGCGAATTGCTCCGGCCCAGACAGAAGAGATACGTGCATTAGGTGCGGGAAACTAGGGCACAAAATGAGGAACTGCAAATCACCCCCCAACTGCGTTTTTGCACAGATGCAAAACGCGACCGGACTGATCACCTAGCTGGCTCAAGGAGGTGTCCACTAGCCAGAAGATGATAAGAGTGCTCCAGGCAAATATGCACAGAAGCCGGGCAGCAGACGCTTTGCTCGAACAGATGGTTGCGGAAAACGAGGCAGATGCTGTCATCATGAGTGAGCAGTATGGACGAATGTTCCGAAACGCCTGGTTTGAGGATGAAACAGGTACTGCTGCACTTTAGCTGCCTTGTGGTAGTAGGCTTGCCGTCACGCAGCATGGGGCCGGCATCTGTTACACGCACGTGCGAGCCAGTGGTTTCACGCTGATGAGCTGCTACCTCACTCCTAGTGATAGCATAGAGCAATTTAGAATGAAACTGGACCTAATCGAGGACAGGATTCATGATATAGGTGGCCCTTTTATAGTGGCTGGAGATTTCAACGCCAAGGCTGTTGAATGGGGCTCCCGGACAACGAACACACGTGGAAGGTACATCCTAGACATGTCTGCCAGGCTGGGTCTGATAGTGGCAAATACGGGGAACGCCACTACCTTCAGAAGACCGGGATGTGAAAACACCACCCCGGACATCACTCTGGAGTCCGAGTGATGTCCCCGGACATCACTCTGGTGTCCGAGGACATCAGTAACATTGTGGAGAATTTATTCCCCACGCACACCCCGCTGTGTGAGGAACATGAACCCGAAGTCGGTGGAACACTTATCCCCTTCACTGAAGAAGAGCTAAAAACCGCAGCGAAATGTCTTAAAAATGGCAAGGCCCCCGGTCCGGATGGAATACCAGCCGAGGTACTTAAACTGCTGGCGGAAAACCGACCAGAACCGCTACTTGCAGTATATAACGCGTGCATAGCCCAAGGTGTCTTTCCTAAACAGTGGAAGATACAAAAGCTCGTGCTGATTAGTAAAGGAAGAGGTGATCCGGTGCATCCGTCATCATATCGCCCTCTTTGCATGCTGGACAGTGCCGGAAAACTACTGGAGAAGCTACTGCAACGTAGATTGGCAGAGGCTGTGGAGATAGCTGGCGGACTATCGGAAAGACAGTATGTCTTTCGGCAGGGCAAATCGACTATTGGTGCAATTGAGGATATAGTGAGACGCTCTGAACACGCCCAAGGCAGACGTTATTACCCAAAGCGCACGATCGTGCTGGCCACACTCGACGTACGAAATGCTTTCAACAGCCTGCGTTGGGTGGACATAATGAAAGCACTACGCGAAAGATTCCGCGTCCCCGGATACCTGCTAAGAATTCTTCAGAGTTACCTGAGAGATCGCGAGCTCCTCTTCGACACGCCAGAGGGCCAGAGGGCTAGGACGGTCACGTCCGGCGCAGCGCAAGGATCTATCTTGGGGCCTGATTTTTGGAACCTGAGTTACGACGAGATCCTGAGCATAGACATGCCTGAGGACACACAACTTGTGGGGTACGCAGATGACATAGCGGCGGTCATTTCAGCGCGAGACATGGACGATGCCAGGAGAAAGTTAAACCAAGTCATGATAAGGACTAGGATATGGCTTGAGGACCACGGTCTGGAGCTCGCTGCAAACAAGACTGAGGTCATCCTTATGACTAGGGGCCACATGCCACTTGAAGTTGATTTCCAGCTTGGCGATATTTCTTTGAAATATCTGGGCGTGAAACTAGACTGCAGGCTCACGTATTGGGCTCAGATTCAACACGTGGCCACCAAGGCAGCGAAAGTGACTGGTATGCTAAGCAGACTGATGGCAAATATTGGCGGCCCAACACAGGGCAAAAGAAAGCTGATCATGGCAACAACTAACTCAATATTGTTGTACGGCAGCGAAATCTGGGGAGATGCGATGAAGTCGAGAGGCAAGCGCAGGGCATTGGAGGCGGTACAGCGCACAGCGGCACTCAGGGTGGCCTCGGCCTACCGCACTGTCTCAGGCGCGGCAGTTTTCGTGATTAGCGGAGAGATACCTGTCGACCTCTTGGCCCGTGAGCGGAAAGAGGCATGGGATGCAAGGGAGGACAGTGCTGGTATAAGTGCCACAGCGCGGAGATCGCAAACCATCCAGCGATGGCAAGCCAGATGGAGCGCAAAAACGGTCGGCAGATGGACGCAAAAGCTGATCCCCAATGTAGAGAGATGGACCCAGAGGAATTTTGGAGAGGTTAACTACTTCCTAACCCAATTCCTCTCAGGACACGGATACTTCCGAAAGTACCTGCATCGCACGGGGAAGGTAGATGACGCCGGATGCATCTACTGTGGAACGCCGAACGACGATACGGAACACACTTTCTTCAATTGTGCCAGATGGCAAGCTGAGAGAGATGCCTTGAAGGAGCAGATTGGTGATTGTGACGTCACCAATATAATTGACAAAATGCTCGAAAGTGAAGACAACTGGAGCGCGGTAAGAAGGTACTCTGAGTGCGTCCTTCGGAATAAAAAGAGAGACCTCGACGCATCACAAACCGATGCCTCCCCTAACAGAGACACAAGAAGACGAGCCAATAGCATGATGCTGGCTACAAACCTGGCGGTCCCAGACGTGGGAGAGTAGAAAATAGTCCGTCTTAGGACGTCGTTTCTGGGCCCTTCCCGAAGTAATTCAGAAAGCGGTTCCGGGAAGGGAGTCTCACCAGAAGAGGAGGAGGGATTGTTTTAGTGGATGAAACACCACATAACGCAGCTGACGACGGTCACTGTAAATGCGAAAGCATTTTAAACCCTACCTCACCTGCCAAAAAAAAAAAAAAAAAAAAAAAAAAAAAAAAAAATATTAATAATAATAATAATAATAATAATAATAATAATAATAATAATAATAATAATAGTAATAATAATAATAATAATAATAATAATAATAATAATAATAATAATAATAATAATAATAATAATAATAATAATAATAATAGTAATCCCGTCTACGATTGAGATACGGGACCTTGATTCCTTGACTCTCAAGGAGGAAGTAGAGACGGCAATTAAAGAGGTGCTTGCTGATCCAGGAGAGCAGATACAGGCAACGATCACGGCGCCGAATGCATGGGAACAAGTTCGGGCCTTTGTAGTTTTATCCGCGCAAGGAGCCGCGAGACTCAAGGAAGTTGGTCACGTAAAAATCGGATGGATCCGAGCCAAGATACGTATGTGCGAATACCCCCGTAGGTGCTATCGCTGCCCTGGAACAGGTCACACCCAAGCGAATTGCTCCGGCCCAGACAGAAGAGATACGTGCATTAGGTGCGGGAAACTAGGGCACAAAATGAGGAACTGCAAATCACCCCCCAACTGCGTTCATTGCACAGATGCAAAACGCGACCGGACTTATCACCTAGCTGGCTCAAGGAGGTGTCCACTAGCCAGAAGATGATAAGAGTGCTCCAGGCAAATATGCACAGAAGCCGGGCAGCAGACGCTTTGCTCGAACAGATGGTTGCGGAAAACGAGGCAGATGCTGTCATCATGAGTGAGCAGTATGGACGAATGTTCCGAAACGCCTGGTTTGAGGATGAAACAGGTACTGCTGCACTTTAGCTGCCTTGTGGTAGTAGGCTTGCCGTCACGCAGCATGGGGCCGGCATCTGTTACACGCACGTGCGAGCCAGTGGTTTCACGCTGATGAGCTGCTACCTCACTCCTAGTGATAGCATAGAGCAATTTAGAATGAAACTGGACCTAATCGAGGACAGGATTCATGATATAGGTGGCCCTTTTATAGTGGCTGGAGATTTCAACGCCAAGGCTGTTGAATGGGGCTCCCGGACAACGAACACACGTGGAAGGTACATCCTAGACATGTCTGCCAGGCTGGGTCTGATAGTGGCAAATACGGGGAACGCCACTACCTTCAGAAGACTGGGATGTGAAAACACCACCCCGGACATCACTCTGGTGTCCGAGAGCCTGGCTGGAGCAATTCAAGGATGGAAGGTTATGGAAGAATACACTGGAAGTGACCACCAATATATTAGCTTCCAAATCGTGGAGAGAGCGAATCCCAGCTTTGTGCCAAGAGCGAGAGGTACACGCAAGTGGAAAGCGGACAAATTAAACCCCGGAGCATTTCTGTCAAATTTTGATGGAGCTGCAACCGAAAACACCACCGACGCCAGCTCCCTTGCAACCGCGATGGTGCACCGCATCACTCAGGGCTGCATCGCATCGATGCCGCTTATATCCCGTCGCACTAGAAGGCGGCCTGTGTACTGGTGGACATCAGAAATTGCTCAACTCAGACGAACCTGCCTCCGCAGCAGAAGGCGGTACACCAGGGCTAGAAGAAATGGTGAAGCGCTGCTGGAAGCCGAAGATTTCAGACGCTCACTGAAAGCGCTAAAAGATGCAATTTTCTCAAGCAAGAAATCGAAATGGGAGGAGCTCCGGAGCGATCTGAACAGCAACCCTTGGGGACTCGGCTACAAGATCGTAACGGGGAAGTTAGGGGTAAACTCCGCCGGCCCACATCTGAACGGCGAGGACATCAGTAACATTGTGGAGAATTTATTCCCCACGCACACCCCGCTGTGTGAGGAACATGAACCCGAAGTCGGTGGAACACTTATCCCCTTCACTGAAGAAGAGCTAAAAACCGCAGCGAAATGTCTTAAAAATGGCAAGGCCCCCGGTCCGGATGGAATACCAGCCGAGGTACTTAAACTGCTGGCGGAAAACCGACCAGAACCGCTACTTGCAGTATATAACGCATGCATAGCCCAAGGTGTCTTTCCTAAACAGTGGAAGATACAAAAGCTCGTACTGATTAGTTAAGTAAGAGGTGATCCGGTGCATCCGTCATCATATCGCCCTCTTTGCATGCTGGACAGTGCCGGAAAACTACTGGAGAAGCTACTGCAACGTAGATTGGCAGAGGCTGTGGAGATAGCTGGCGGACTATCGGAAAGACAGTATGTCTTTCGGCAGGGCAAATCGACTATTGGTGCAATTGAGGATATAGTGAGACGCTCTGAACACGCCCAAGGCAGACGTTATTACCCAAAGCGCACGATCGTGCTGGCCACACTCGACGTACGAAATGCTTTCAACAGCCTGCGTTGGGTGGACATAATGAAAGCACTACGCGAAAGATTCCGCGTCCCCGGATACCTGCTAAGAATTCTTCAGAGTTACCTGAGAGATCGCGAGCTCCTCTTTGACACGCCAGAGGGCCAGAGGGCTAGGACGGTCACGTCCGGCGCAGCGAAAGGATCTATCTTGGGGCCTGATCTTTGGAACCTGAGTTACGACGAGATCCTGAGCATAGACATGCCTGAGGACACACAACTTGTGGGGTACGCAGATGACATAGCGGCGGTCATTTCAGCGCGAGACATGGACGATGCCAGGAGAAAGTTAAACCAAGTCATGATAAGGACTAGGATATGGCTTGAGGACCACGGTCTGGAGCTCGCTGCAAACAAGACTGAGGTCATCCTTATGACTAGGGGCCACATGCCACTTGAAGTTGATTTCCAGCTTGGCGATATTTCTTTGAAATATCTGGGCGTGGAACTAGACTGCAGGCTCACGTATTGGGCTCAGATTCAACACGTGGCCACCAAGGCAGCGACAGTGACTGGTATGCTAAGCAGACTGATGGCAAATATTGGCGGCCCAACACAGGGCAAAAGAAAGCTGATCATGGCAACAACTAACTCAATATTGTTGTACGGCAGCGAAATCTGGGGAGATGCGATGAAGTCGAGAGGCAAGCGCAGGGCATTGGAGGCGGTACAGCGCACAGCGGCACTCACGGTGGCCTCGGCCTACCGCACTGTCTCAGGCGCGGCAGTTTTCGTGATTAGCGGAGAGATACCTGTCGACCTCTTGGCCCGTGAGCGGAAAGAGGCATGGGATGCAAGGGAGGACAGTGCTGGTATAAGTGCCACAGCGCGGAGATCGCAAACCATCCAGCGATGACAAGCCAGATGGAGCGCAAAAACGGTCGGCAGATGGACGCAAAAGCTGATCCCCAATGTAGAGAGATGGACCTAGAGGAATTTTGGAGAGGTTAACTACTTCCTAACCCAATTCCTCTCAGGACACGGATACTTCCGAAAGTACCTGCATCGCATGGGGAAGGTAGATGACGCCGGATGCATCTACTGTGGAACGCCGAACGACGATACGGAACACACTTTCTTTAATTGTGCCAGATGGCAAGCTGAGAGAGATGCCTTGAAGGAGCAGATTGGTGATTGTGACGTCACCAATATAATTGACAAAATGCTCGAAAGTGAAGACAACTGGAGCGCGGTAAGAAGGTACTCTGAGTGCGTCCTTCGGAATAAAAAGAGAGACCTCGACGCATCACAAACCGATGCCCCCCCTAACAGAGACACAAGAAGACGAGCCAATAGCATGATGCTGGCTACAAACCTGGCGGTTCCAGACGTGGGAGAGTAGAAAATAGTCCGTCTTAGGACGTCGTTTCTGGGCCCTTCCCGAAGTAATGCAGAAAGCGGTTCCGGGAAGGGAGTCTCACCAGAAGAGGAGGAGGGATTGTTTTAGTGGATGAAACACCACATAACGCAGCTGACGACGGTCACTGTAAATGCGAAAGCATTTTAAACCCTACCTCACCTGCCAAAAAAAAAAAAAAAATAATAATAATAATAATAATAATAATAATTTTTTTTTTTGGGTGAGGTTGGGAAAAATGCATTACGCATAATCGTTGAGTCGTCACTCAACGAGTTATGTCGGGCTCACTCCTGTGTTACCGACTAAAAACCCTCCTCGTCATCTCTGGGAGCTATATCTACCCCGGAACCGCTTTCGCATTACTTCGAAGTGGCTCCCTGTTGCGGTCAAACAACCGTCCTCGGGCCGTAGCTTGCGTCCAAGCCCCCATCTGCTATCGCCCCTAATTTGGAATCATTTGTTGGGCCTGTTCCTCGTCTAGATCCTTTTTCTTCATACGTAGTACGGTTTCACAAAAAATAGATATGACATTCCACTTTTCCTCGTCCTCGATCATCTTTTCCACTATATTTTCGACCGTTATATCGCCTATCGCTTCAATCAGGTTTTCCCGATATTCCTCCCAGCGCTTGCATCTGAAGAATGTGTGCTCTGCATCATCCTGAGCTTCGTGTTCTTCGTATAAGCACATCGGTGTGCTACACTTGCCCATTCCGTGAAGGTACTTTCTAAAGTATCAGTGCCCTGATAGCATCTGCGTTATGTAATAGTTTGTATCTTCTGTTTTCCTGGTCACCCATTTTGCCACTTCTGGGATTAGTTTAACAGTCAATCTTCCATATTTATCATTGTTTCAGCGTGTCTGCCATTTCTGGAAAGTTATATCCCTCTCAGATGCCAGGTAAGACGTATCTGCTCTGTTACTCTGCCTTGCCATAAAGACCTTCATGCGCTCCTCTGCCTGCAAATCGATGGGTATTATCCCTCTATGACCTGAACTGCCGCTGCCGATACGGTGCGGTAAGCACAGGCAACCCTTAGTGCCGCTATTCTCTGGGTTGCTATTAATTCACGGGCTCTGTGTTTAACATTTAAGTTCCTGGCCCAGATCTCACATCCATAGAGGAGGATACTGTTGCAGGCTTCCAGAAGTAGTCTTCTTTTGCTTGGGAGTGGTCCCCCGACGTTCGCCATCAACTTGCTCAACTTTCCCGCTATCTCGGCAGCTTTGCCTGTGGCATACCGTATCTGAGCCGAGTATGTAAGCTTGGAATCTAGCCGTAAGCCAAGGTTTTTTACAACCCTCTTCGTCCGCATGATAATCTCGTCGATTTGTATATCTATCTCCAGTGGAATTCTTCGTCTAGTGAGTAGAAGAAGCTCGGTTTTTTGTGTAGCTAACTCCAGTCCGTGTGAGGTCAGCCAAGTCTTCGTTCGAATCATCACTTGTCTGAGCCTGCGTTGTGCATCCTCGATGCTCTTTGCTTGTATGACAGCTGCGATGTCGTCTGCATATCCTACAAGAAACGTTCCCTCAGGCATGTCCATTCTGAGTATTCCATCGTAGCTGACGTTCCACAAAAAGGGGCCTAAAATGGAGCCCTGTGCCGCTCCCGAAGTCACCTGTGCTCTTCTAGGACCAGAGCTAGTGTCATATATCAACACTCTATCGCTAAGGTAGCTACTTATCATCCTCATCAAGTATCCTGGAACTTAGAACTCCCCGTGTAGTGCCTGCAGCACGTCCGTCCATCTAAGGCTGTTAAAGGCATTTTTAACGTCGAGAGTGGCCAAGAGAACAAAGGGCCTGCTATGATGATTTATCTCCCTGGCGGCTGAAACTGTATCAATCACGTTCTGTAGGGCTTCTATAGTTGATTTCCCCATTTGAAAACCATGCTGCCTTTTCGATAATCCTCCTTTGCAGCGAATAGCTTCATCCAGTCTAGGTTTGAGAAGACTCTCCAACAGCTTGCCCGCTGTGTCCAGCATGCAAAGAGGCCTGTATGATGAGGCTGCAGCTGCGTCTCCCTTCCCCTTGCTGATGAGGACCAGCTTTTGCTCCTTCCAGGGCTCTGGGAAGAAGCCATCTATCAGACACTGGTTGTACATCTTTTGCAACAACTCCGGCCTTGTGTTTGCTATTCTTTTTATTACCTCTGCTGGTACGCCATCGGGACCGGGCGCTTTTTTATTCTTTAGCTTCCGAGCAGCCCCTTGAAGCTCCTCGATTGTGAACAAAGGTGTAGGTTGTAATTCCTCCCCGTAAAAAAGTTCGGCTCTCGTTTCATGGGTTGGAAATAGTGCTGCCACGATATTTCTCATTGCTTCCTCGTCCATTACACCTACTGGGTTTCTGGTCCCTAGCTTCTTCATAACGACTTTGTAGCCGAGACCCCATGGATCTCGGTTTATGTCGGCTCTTAATTCCTCCCATTGTTTCCTCTTACTATTCTGTATGGCATTTCGCAAATTTTGCTTAGCCTCCTTGAAGTTTGCATGCTCTACGTCTGCGGATCCCCTGCGTTTTGCCCTAGTGAATTTCCTTCTAAGTTTGAGGCAGGTTCGTCTTAGCTCGTCTATTGTGTCATTCCACCAGTACACCGACGTCTTACCTCCCCGCGGCCCTTTAAGTCGTGGCATTGCCCTGTTACATCCTTTGAATATGATGTCCATCGTTTGCCTAGCAACTGTTCTAGCATCGCCGTCGATTTGCGTCCTTTCCAGCTGTCGGTCGATCCCGTTTATGAGTAAAGATTCGTCCAGCTTGTTAACGTTCCACTTACGGGTACTGTTTATCACTCTTTGATTTGTATCGGGTCGTCCTGTTTGAAAAGAGTACGATATGTACTGATGGTCACTTGCAGTGTATAATAATAATAATAATAAAAATAATAATAATAATAATAATAATAATAATAATAATAATAATAATAATAATAATAATAATAATAATAATAATAATAATAATAATAATAATAATAATAATAATAATAATAATAATAATAATAATAATAATAATAATAATAATAATAAAAATAATAATAATAATAATAATAATAATAATAATTTTTTTTTTTTTTTTTCGCGGTGAGGAATTAGGAAATGCCTACTGCATTCGAACACTGGCGTCCCGAGTGTGATATGTCGCCCGGACTAAAACCCATCTCCTCTCTTCGGACCTTGCCTACCCTGGAACTGCGGTAGCATTACTTCAAGGTAGGGTCCCCTATGTCGCTTCCCGACATTTGTTCGTAGCCTGCGTCCAGGCCTCGCCCTTATGTTGGCCGTCACGACTCGAGGATGGCGGGATCGTCAAACCCGTGGCTTCTGCCGTGAGCCCCTCTGCCAGTTATGTGTCTTCGTGGTTCCTCAAGGAGCGGTGTTCGCCACATCCAAGTCAGACTTTTTTAGTCTGAGGATTCTTTCCGCGAACTGGGCGATCAGGTTCCAGCTCGCTTCGCTCTGTCGCATAGTCCGCGTGATTGTGTCGGGCGCAAAATCGCCCACTTGTTGCGTCAGGTCAATTCGGAGTGCCTGCCATCTAGCACATTCGAAGAAAGTATGTTCCACGTCGTCTATTCGTGCATCGCCGTATATACAGTCAGCATCTGCGCACTTCCCCATTCTGTACAAATATTGGCGGAAGTAGCCATGTCCCGTCAGTAGTTGTGTTAAGTAGTAGTTAACATCTCCATGTCTCCGTTCCAGCCAAACGCCTACTTGTGGTATCAACTTTGCCGTCCACCTGCCCGTGGTTTCAACTTCCCATCGCTCCTGCCAGGCCGCGATGGTTTGTCGCGTGATTGCTGCCTCCTCGTCCGCGCTGATACCATTTTGCTGTCTCATTTCATAGAGCCTCTTTCTCTGCCTGGCCAGTAGGTCGATCGGGACCAAACCGGCGATTACTAGCGCCGCTGCAGCCGAAACCGTGCGGTATGAGCTCGTAATCCTAAGTGCCATCGTTCTTTGTACCGCCACCATGGAGCGTTTTCGGGTATTAGTACTTAGCGTATCCGTCCACACTTCGCAGCCATATAGTAGGATTGAGTGGCCTACTTCCATCAATAGCTTGCGTTTACTCGGCATCAAGCCATTGACGTTTGCCATCAGTCTGCTTAGCGAGTTTATTACCCCGGCAGCTTTTTCCGTCGCATATCTCGTCTGAGCGCAAAATGTCAACTTAGAATCCAGCTTGATGCCAAGATACTTGATAGCCTCCTTCGTGGTGATAATTTTGTCACACACTTGCATCTCCATCTGCAAGGGTATGTGGCGTCTTGTGACAAGTAGCAGCTCTGTTTTTTCCGTCGCCAATTGGAGCCCTCGATCCGTTAGCCAAGCTCTAGTTCGGATCATTACCTGTGTCAACTTACGTTGTGCCTCTGCCGTATCCCGGGCAGTAATTACAGCCGCTAAATCATCAGCAAACCCCACTAGAAAGGTATCATCGGGCATTTCCAGACGAAGTATTCCATCATACGTGGCGTTCCAGAGATCTGGTCCGAGTATAGATCCCTGAGCTACCCCGGCTGTAACCCGCCTCACCTTCGTACCGGCGTTTGTTTCATAGTGGAGCGTTCGGTCCCGTAGGTAGCTCCTTACCATTATTCTCAAGTACTCTGGAATCTGGAAAATGTTCTCCGATGCCGCTAGTATGTCCGTCCATCCCAAGCTATTGAATGCATTCTTGACGTCAAGTGTTGCCAACAATACTACCGGTCTCGAGTAGTGGTTCCCACTTTGTGTAGTTCGCGCCATGGAAACCACCTCCTGGATAGCTTCGATAGTCGACCTCTGTCTTCTAAAGCCGTACTGTCTTCGATTTAATCCACCAGCTACAAGAATTGCCGACGATAGCCGAGGTTTTAGCAGTCTTTCCAGGAGTTTTCCCGCGGTGTCCAGCATACAGAGTGGTCGATACGAGCTGGGCGTTTCTGCCCCGCCTTTCCCTTTGTTTATTAAGACAAGTCGCTGTCTTTTCCAAACATCAGGGAACACGCCTTCCCTAAGGCACGCGTTGTACATATCAAGCAGGATCTGGGGCCTGTTTGAAACAAGGATCTTCAGTACTTCGGCTGGGACCTTATCTGGGCCTGGCGCCTTGTGGTTTTTGAGGCCAATTGCCGCTTCCTTAAGTTCGTCCTGTGTAAAAGGGATGATTTCTGATGCCTGGGTTACAGGATCGTCTGTCCTATCAGGGTGCGATGGAAACAATGTAGTCACGATGTGCTCCATTGTGCTTTCGTCCATGTTTGTTGCCGCTGTTTTCGCTCCAAGATTTTTCATGACAAGCTTGTATCCCAGTCCCCATGGGTCGTTATTTACGTCCAGGCATAGTTGTGCCCACTATTGTTTCTTACTTCGAGTTATGGCAAGTTTTAGGGCCCTTTTTGCTTGTTTGTACGCCTCGTGTTCGGGGGGAGAATAGCCTCTGCGCCGTGTTCTGGTGAGACGGCGTCTGCAGCGTATGCAAGTTTGCCTGAGTTGCGCAATTTCTTCGTTCCACCAGTATACAGCTTTTTTCTGTCGGTGTCCCAGCTTTGGCATAGCCATCTCGCAGGCCCCGACAATGGCGGACATTGTGTGGTCCACAGTCTCTCTGGCGTTTGCGGTCGATCCCAAACCAGACATTCTTCTGCTGAACTTCGAAATAAGTTCAGTTTGCCTGAGCCGATTAACGTTCCATCTCATGTTTTGGCTTCTGCTGCTAGTGTCCTGGTTGACAGGTCTTTGCATTTCCAATACAAATGATATATACTGGTGGTCACTTGCAGTGTAGTCTTCTAATACCTCCCAGGAGTGCACTCTACATGCAACTGAATCTTTTGCCATCGTTATATCGGGTGTTGTAGCTTCACATCCCTGTCGCCTAAAGGTCGTTGTTGTTCTTGTATTCATAATAACAAGCCCCAGTCGCGAGACCATTTCCATGACTCTACGGCCTCTGGAGTCGGCCCTTCGCATACCCCATTCTGGTGCGCGGGAGTTAAAATCGCCGGCTCCCTCGGCCTCTCTAACCTTATCCTCGATGGCGTCCAACTTATTTTGAAACGTCTGTATATCGTCGCTTGGAGTAAGGTAACAACTCATTATCATGGTGTTTTCGATGTGGGCGTAGACGAAACAATTTCCACTGCCAATGGTCGAGGTCTGGATCTTACTATTGCGAGGTACCCAGATTGCTGCTGTCTTTGTTGCGTCTTCAAACCAAATTCCATTTTTCTTCCTAGTGTATTGTTCACTTATTATTACCACGTCTGCTTGATGTTCCATGGCCATTTGCGAAAGCAGAGCGTCAGCCGTTTTACTCCTGTGAAGGTTTGCCTGGATAAGTTTGGCCATCATGGGTCCTTATTTGCGCGTGACGCACATTTGCCTGAACCCGCTATATGATCTAGGGAGCTCAGGCAATTTTGTGCGCAGAGAAAACAATTTGGCCCATTTTTGCACTCACGCCTCTTGTGGCCTTTTTCACCACACCTCATGCATACATCCCCTCGGTCCGGACCGCGGCAGTCAGCCCGCAAGTGCCCGAAGCCAAGACATTTGTAACACCGCTTGATGCTGTCACGTTGTAGAGGTCGACATCTGCATCTCATATAGCCAACCTTAATCCTCTGCATCTTGTGAATGGTGTGTGCTGCGTCCAAAGGTAGAGTCACAAAAGCACGTCGTTGTTCACTAGAATTCGTGCCAGTTACACGCACAGTTACTTCCACGTCAGGCATCTTTAGTGCTTCTTTGACCGCTGTAACGACTTCTTCTGGGGTTGTTAGGCAATCAAGGTCACGGATTTCAATAGTTGACCGTTGTACTAGTCCTACTACCATCGCCGTGTCCCCAAGTGTTTCTCTAATTAATCCGCAGAGTTGTTCTTGTCCCCCTCCTTTTTCCAGTACTAAGAGGACATCACCGTTTCTCGTTTTCCTCACTGAGCGAATTGCAACTTTGTCATCATCCGGGTTAATCTTTTCGCGGATACCTCTAAGTACATCAGCATAGCTTTTGTTATAATAATAATAATAATAATAATAATAATAATAATAATAATAATAATAATAATAATAATAATAATAATAATAATAATAATAATAATAATAATAATAATTATAATAATAACAATAAAAATAATAATAATACGAAGAATTATTGACCTTAGTACATACGCTCAAAAAAATTATATTAACTTATTATAGTCTTTGAAACCCTACCCTTTTTGAATTATTCGTGTCTTATTTTAAGGCCTTTTCAATTCGAATCCTCTTCTAATTATTTTTCAAACCCTGCAAGAGGGCGGGATGGTAAAGTGCCAATTGAAATTCCTGTTAATGCCCTGGTAGTTATAAGCATGAATGTAAACTGAAATTTAACATATGTATATATGTATATGTAATATAATAAAGAGGAAAAGCTTTTTTGTATGTCTTGAATTTTCTCCGGAACTCTCTAACCGATTTGGATGATTTTTTTAACCACTGTTATTTTTTTGCTTTAGTGGGCGTTGTACCTTAAGTGGGCGTTGTACCTTCCATACACATTAAATGGACTTGATGGTATATCTCGATAACTATAATCGCTATCTGTTTAAAATTTTGTGAAAGGTATTTTAATTAACATCTTTCTATTTGAATAATATATTTTTAGGGTCGAAGCAGGGGAAGAGGTACCTCCTACAAAATTATATTTTTTTAAAGAGAGGGTGATACATTTAGTCTTAAAAGTTTGTGCAATAGCCTAAGTACTACTAAATAGAGCTAATAATGGGATAGAAACCAAGCACATACGCTGTATGTAAATGCTTTTGCTTATATAAAATAAAGAGCCAACAGTTATGGGGAACTGCAAAATGACTTTCCACAACAGCTTCTTAAACTTGGGGAAGGGACTTTTCCGTCTTTGCATCTGAGCACTTGACGCAATTAAATCATTTAAGTAAATGAGGCACTTGGTCATATATTATATAGTCTACAAGCATCTAATAAATGCTGTTTATCCTAGCCTGGAAAATTTGTTGAAAAGAGATTTTAATTGGCTGTGTTCAAGGGCAATAATATCGCCTACAAATGAGACTGTAAATGAAATAAACCATTTTATTATACAAAAAGTCCCCGGGCAAACTAAAACCTACAATTCGATTGATACTGCCACCAATATCGAGGATGCAGTCCATTATCCACAAGAATTTCTTAATTCGCTAAATCCTTCTGGCTTGCCATCTCATGAGCTTCCTCTTAAAGGTGGTACACCTATCATGCTATTTAGAAATTTATGACCTCTAAACTTCTTATAACTGAGTTAAAAGACAATTTAACTGTAGCAATTATACTGACAGGTCCTGCAACGGGCCAGCTTGCAAATATCACGAGAATTCTTATGATTCCTACGGACTTGCCTATATCATTTAAACGCTTACAGTTCCCACTGAAAATATCCCTTGCGATGACTACTAACAAGTCTCAAGGACAAACCTTTTCTTAGGTAGGAATTGATCTTCGTAAAGCATGTTTTCACATGGCCAATTATATGCCGGTTTATCACGAGTTGGAAATCGAGAAAACCAGTTCATTTTGTTGCCAAAAAATAACACAACATTTAACATTGTATACAAGGAAGCACTAAGCCACTTAACATTTAAAATGAATATTAAAAAATGGTTCCAAGGCTGGCCAAGAGAACAAAAACTCTTTCGTATAAAGAAATAACGATTTTTCCTTAAACCTTCGCTAGAAACAAAAAATTAAAAAAAATTTAATCTTTTAGTTACTGTCTTAGGATAAATGATGAAATTTAAACATAACGTTCAGGTCGTTGCTAAATTTTCCGAATCAAATATAAATACAAAATTATAGCACGAGCTGTCAAATCCTTTAAATTTTGATGATATCTATTTTGGTCAAGGGCATGACAAACGCATCCAAAAATTTAAAAGGATTGGAAACTAAATTAAGAAAAATTTATAAATTAAGTCAACAAATAAAAAATTAGTACAACAATAGTACAAACATTTTGAAGTAAAACTCTATTTATTAAAAAAAATATTGAAAATAAAAAAATTAAAGCAGCATACAAAATTTCCGGAAAATTAAAAAAAATTCTAAGTAGGGGCAGTGGAAGGGGTAGCATCCATACAAATATAACTGCTATCGACTTCGGATGTTCTACAAAAAACAATGATCAAATAATTCATACATTTTGGAAAAAAAAATAGTTTGAGAGGAGTAGGGGGACCAGAACATCCCATAAAAATTACCAACATTAGTCAAACTTTTAATAGGAATAATGTCGAAAACTTTTAAAACTCCCAACTTCAAACCTTCTACATCTATTTCTATTATTCATGTGAACGCTAAAATTTTGTAGTTTTCTATTTCAAAAACTGGGATTGCTATGGACTTTAAACCTGGCACAAGGTTTTTTTATTATATTATTTGCAGTACAAAATAACTCGAAAAGATGGCTGGGTATATATAAAAAAACCAATGTGAAGGGTATATAAAATTGGGCGCAGCCGTATATAGCGCTCTCACTTGTTTTTTTTATTACCCCATTAGGTCTACGCTTTATACATTAAATGAAAAAGTAAAAATATTATGCATTTTATACTATATATAAATTCTACAATGCTTATAAATGTATTTTTACATACGTTTAAGTTAAAATGTTTACATATAAAACTGCAAACTTAGTTTAAGGCAACCACAATCACAATAAAATCTTTTTTTGTCTCCTGATGTTTTTACAGCAACTCTTTTATTTGTTGTCTAAAACTGTTTGGGTTAGATAGATTTGTCAAAGTTTATTTCTACAGATTGGTATAGCATACAATAACAATCACTTTGTCTACTTCCTTTTATTAGTATTAAAAGATAAGCATTCAACATAAAATTTGTTAACCAACTTCCGTTATTCAACGAGCTCCAATCTGAAGATTCTAAATAGTCATAAGACCCAACTGAAATTGGATCAGAATACATATTATTAACCTCATTAGACAATAAATCATTTTTAATTTCAGAAATTTTTTTGCTATCCTTGGAACCGAGAATTATTTTTGGCCGAATAAGTTTTTGCCTTTTTAAGTTTTGTTTCTTCCATTCTGAAGCAGGTTCGGTATATGAACATGTTTTTGTGTAACTATGATCTTTTTCAATTATATCAATGCTGTTATTTTTTTTTCTACGGGTGTTGACGTAATACACAAATGTTCTTCTTCATTTTATATTTATATCGCATTTCTTCTAATGAGCTGAGATAGTCAACTCTCATAGCTTTTACAAGAATATCAGCTCTAACAGATTTTTTTTAAAAAATTTAAAAATTTGACAGACGCATTACTTACTACATGTTCCTCTGAAATATTTTTTTGTTTTTATTTTATGTAAAACTTAATATATATATTAAATAATGGATTTTTCTTAATGTATTTTTACATATTTTATTATTTTAAACAACTGTTTCAGAGTATTACATTTTTTGTTTTTATTTTAAGTAAAACTTAACACTTTCACCAAATAATTGATTTTTCTTAATGTAAAATTACATTTATTATTATTGTAAATAATTTTTTTTCTTTTTTTCATATATTTTATTATTGAATCTTCGCTTAAGCGAACTAACAATAAGTATTTAAATCTTAAAACTAAGTTATTAATACTAGTCCAGTCAGTACCAGACTAAAATTTAAGTTCTCATAATAAAGTTAATTAATTTTAAAAGTTTCATTTAAGAGCAATAGTATCCCTTCTTTTTAGGCGGGTGTGCCCACTATGTTGCAGGATGTTTCGAGCGAGCGAATTTGGATGTGTTTCCAACTTATTTAAATACTTGTCCACATAGTTAAGGATTTCGCTTTTTACTATTGGAACTTCTAGATCCTTGTGGATGTTGCTGTTTTTGACATACCACGGAGCACCAGTTATCATTCTCAGAATTTAGTTTTGACGACGATGTATTTTTTCTATGTTAGAGGCGGAAGCAGTGCCCCATAATAGTATACCGTAGCACCAAATTGGTTTTAAAATCGAGTTGTAGAGTAGAAGTTTACAATCCAGACGTACCACAGAGTTTCTACCAATTAGCCAGTGGATTTGAGCAACTTTAAGTTTCATTTGAGTCAGCTTCGCATCTATATGAGGCTTCCACGTGAGGCGGCGATCTAGGTGAACACCAAGATATTTTGTCTCGGTTCGTTGAGGCACCATATAGTTATTAGTAGTGATTGGGGAGCACGTTTCTTTGCGTAAAGTAAAAGTTACGTGGGTACATTTTTGTTCATTTATTTTTATTCCCCATAACTTTGCCCATTTTTCAACTTGAGCTACGTGTTGCTGCAGTTGGTTCGAAGCCTCTTTAGGCAAATGTCGACGTGTGTGTAAAACTATTGGTTGGCATATCTGCTGTGTAAAGCAAGTACAGAACTGGACCTAGTATACTTCCTTGAGGTACACCAGCCCCTATTGTTTGAGAAGAACTTATTTGGTTTCCCTCTTTGATCATAAATTGTCGACCGGTTATGTATTTTTCTAATAGATTGAAGGAAGGCTTAGCTTTAGTTTGTTTAACAGGCCTTCGTGCCATACTTTATCGAAAGCTTGAGAGACATCAATGAAAAGCGCGGAGCAGTATTTCTTTTTCTCAAAGGTTTTTCTTATAACACCAGTCTTTGAGTTTGTTCGATTGTGCTATGTTAACTTCTAAAGCCAAATTGGTGATCTGGAATGTAGTTGTTTTCATTCAGGATGGGAGTCAGCTTGTTCTTAAGCAATTTTTCGAACAATTTTGACATTGTGGGTAACAAACTTATAGGCCTATAAGACTTTACCTTTGAAGGATCTTTGCCAGGCTTAGGAATCATCTTTAATAAGGCAATTTTCCATATAGGCGGGAAATGTTCAAGCCGAATTATTGCGTTAAAAATAAAAATAATTATTCTTTTTGCCGTAAAAGGTAGCTCTAAGAGTATTTTATTGCTTATATTATCAACGCCAGGACCTTTTTTACCATTTAGGTTAGCAATAGCCTCTACAACATCTGTAAGTCGGAAACGTATTTCTAAAGGACGTCTAGCAACAACTGGCGGTAATTCCCTCACGTCTGTGCAAGTATTGGGAGTGAACACGTTTTTGAAATGATTTGCGAACAGATCACATTTTTCTTCGTCATTTCTAGCCCAGGATCCTCTCAGATTACGCAGAGGTGGTTTTGCGATAACGGGTCTTTTAAAACGTCTGGCTGGTCGGCATAGGGAATAATTTGTCTGAGGAGTCGCGTCGAGACCTTCGAGGTACCCTTTAAGTGAAGCCATTCTGTGAACCTCCAACAAGCTTTTTAATTGGTTAGTACATTTTTTCAGCTTAGTTTTAAGTTGGGGCGATCTATGCTTTTGCCATTCTCTTCGGACTCTCCTTTTTTCAGATAAAAGTTTTCTTACATCGTCAGAAAAAATTTTGCTGTACCTGGCCTGGCAATAGGTAGAAGACGCATGTTCAACGGCTTTTTTAATGTTTTCATTTAGAACGCTCAGACTATCATCTATGTCTCCCGGAGTTTTTAGCGGTTGATTTTCCGAGCAGTGGGCACTAATATATTTTTAATATTTTAACCAATTTATTTTTTTAAGATAAGAAAAAATCACTAGTTGCTATTTGGTGAGGACTGCAAATAGTAATTATTGTGGGTGAGTGGTCAGAAGATAAATCCAAGGAGGCTACAGCCCCAATAAGGTCCGGATATATATCTTTTGCCACGCCAAAATCTATTACGTCTGGAATTTTATTATTGTCCGTTGGCCAGTAGGTTGGTTGTCCAGTTGAAATAACGAAAAGTCCCATTTCCGACACGGAATCAAGCAAGACACGACCTCTGGGACTAATTAGGCGGGAGCCCCAGTATGTGTGCTTAGCGTTATAGTCTCCAGCAGCTTTGAAGCGGGGACCTAATGATTTGTAGAAACTGTTATACTTATCCTTCGTTATGGAAAATCTGGGTGGACAGTAAACTGATGAAATAACAAGGTTATGGAAAAATTCATCAATGCAGACGTTCGTAGCTTGGATATAACATTCTGAGATGCCACCCAACCATTGGTGTTTAATTCTTGATTTGATTAGAATAGCCGAGCCACCACATGATCTATTCCTAGGATCCTTTGAGTAGTAAAAAGAATAGCCACTAATTTTAAAAACGCTTCTAGAGATATGAGTCTCAGAAATCAACATAAAATCGATTTTTTGGTTTATCAAGAAAAACTAGAGCTCGTTTTTTTGTTGGCGGATGCCGTTTGCGTTCCAGAAACAAATAATAATGTAAGTATATTAAATATTTCCATTTTGTTAATTTTTATTTATTGTTGAACTAATTGTTTTTAATACAAATTTTTGATTTTTAGTTTGGCTTTAGTTCATATAATTTCTTTTTATTAGAAGAAATTATTATTTTCCGTTAATGTTGAAAGAAACTTTCAATTTGAAAAAAGCTGATTTTTCTACCGCTACTAGCCGAGTAGAATGCATTTTCGAAAGCAGCTACGCAATTTCATCATCAGTACTCACCTATTTAACTTACATGTAACAGAGAAAAGTATACGGTATCAGTGTTTTCCTTCTGTTTTTATTTTGTAAGTTAGGACGAAGTTTACTTTTCATATACACTATGCTTTTTTCCATTAAAAGTCTCTTTGGCAACACTTGACTAACGGACAAGCATTAATCCATCTCTCAGATGGAACAAAACGCTTTTTATTATTGTATATCATACAATAGGGGTAATCACTTTTTAATTTCTTGTTTTTGTCAACGACAAATTGACAGAAATTATTAAAGATCATTTTGCACCGTGCCATGTGTGAGTTATATGTTAATTTTTATTTATTGTTGAACTAACTGTTTTTAATACAAATTTTTGATTTTTAGTTTGGCTTTAGTTCATATAATTTCTTTTTATTAGAAGAAATTATTATTTTCCGTTAATGTTGAAAGAAACTTTCAATTTGAAAAAAGCTGATTTTTCTACCGCTACTAGCAGAGTAGAATGCATTTTCGAAATCAGCTACGCAATTTCATCATCAGTACTCTTTGAACGGTAGTAGTGTATTTTGTTGTAAACATCACCTATTTAACTTACATGTAACAGAGAAAAGTATACGGTATCAGTGTTTTCCTTCTGTTTTTATTTTGTAAGTTAGGACGAAGTTTACTTTTCATATATACTATGCTTTTCTCCATTAAAAGTCTCTTTGGCAACACTTGACTAACGGACAAGCATTAATCCATCTCTCAGATGGAACGAAACGCTTTTTATTGTTGTATATCATACAATAGGGGTAATCACTTTTTAATTTCTTGTTTTTGTCAACGACAAATTGACAGAAATTATTAAAGATCATTTTGCACCGTGCCATGTGTGAGTTATATGTTAATTTTTATTTATTGTTGAACTAATTGTTTTTAATACAAATTTTTGATTTTTAGTTATGGATTTCTTAATGTATTCTTACATTTTTGGAACAACGTCTTCCACAAAAATATACAATTCACTAAGGAACTTGAAATAAACGGAAAATAACCATATTAAGACGCACTAATAATACGAGAAGATAACATAATTGGAATGGACTGGTATCAAAAACAAACCGCTTCAGGACGTATCCTACATTTTTATTCCAATCACCCTAAACCCGTAAAACTAAATACGGTAACTAATTTTATTAAAAGGATACTTCAAATAAGTGATTCAATATACCACAAAGCGATTATTAAGAAAATAAGAAAATTGGTGCAGAACAATAGTTTTCCGTACAATATACAAACAATTCTTATAAAAAAGGTCAAAACCAATTCCAACAAAGAGCCGTTAATAAAACCTGAGAAAATATGTAAGACCATGACGTATGTATATTCCGGGTTTCTCCGAAAGAATATGCACTCCTATATAATCGACAAACAAAAAAATTAATATTGCACCAAAAGCTGACAGAACACCCTTTTTTGGTAACATCAAGGCAAAGGTAACTTCTTTAAACAAACCCAATGTTTTTATAGAATACCATGTAACGGAGATGAATCCAACCGGTATTGATACCTATACCGAAATAATTTGTTTCGCAAAATACCGGTATAAAAATACCGTTTCCTTTGATACCGGTAACAAAATACCGTTTCCTTTGGTACCGGTACTACGATTATATGCTTTGGTAATAAAAATCCAAAAACGCTTGGCTTACATGCACAATTAAACTTCAGAAAGTCAAAAACAATTTTTCATACAATTTACCTGGGAAAATAAAAAAGAAGGAGAAAATTTTTTTTGAGAATGAAGCCTTTCTATGTGCGCTGTTCTTGGATCCACGTTGAAATATTGTTCTTAAGGGTACCTTAGTTGAACGGGAAATTGATCATATCGTAAAAGTAAGTGCCAGAATGAACACCATATCTCAAAACATAGCTTCTGATGATGATGCAAACTGCAGCTCGAGTACATCATCCGACTGTGTAGATGCAGTTTTTAAAAGTATGGAAAAAAATTCCTCTTTAACCCCAAACAATGGCAAATTACGTGAGTTGCTAAATGCTTTTAGAAATGAAAAACGTGTACAAAGGCACATAAATGTTCTTAATTGGTGGAAAGAACAAAGTAAAACTAAGCCAGAATTATATGCTATATAGCAAAAGTTGTGTTAGCTGTACCAGGTACACAAGTCAGTGTAGAAAGATTATTTTCAGGCGTAAAATATATATTGAACCCTAGCCGCAATAGGTTAGATGAGGATAGTTTATATGCAGTTATTGTGATTCGATCCAACGCGGAGCTGTTTTAATCAACCATATACATATTGTGTTCCTTATTATTTACATACATACATATGCATCTAAAAAAGTAAATGCTTTTTAAATATCCCAAACAGTAAACTTAAATGTATTTTTCAAGACTATAAATTATTAATTAAATTTTAATTTATATTTTTTTCAAAAAATTGACTTTTTTTTAGAAGCTGAAAAAAATGTTTTTGATATAATATTTTTTAAACATTTTACCTTAAAAAGGTACAATATATTTACAGGGTACACTTGTACAGGTAGTAAGTGAAAAATAAAAATTCGCCCTCTGCATTTCCTTTTTGTGTTTAAAAAACTAAATGCCAAAAAATTTAGAACTAAATACAAAATTAATTAATTTGTTATTCACTTTCTAAAATATTTATAGTCAGTTAGGCCCTTGATATAACCTGTATAAGTGTACCCTGGTATTTACATATTTTTATGAATACTGATTTTTTATTTATTTTAAAAATATTTTTTTTTATTATACAAATGTTTAAAATATTAATTTATGTTCCTATTAGTTTTTAAAAATGTTTTTTAATCAATGTACCTACTTCTACAAGTCAGCAATTTATTTTTTTTATTAGCGTTATAAAAAAGAGAAAATATAAATAAAAACGTATTTATGTTTTTAAATTGAATTTAGATTTTTTTTAAACACCATTAGGTAAGTATCTATACCGATACTGATATAATTAAAATACCGATACCGAAATTAAAGAATTAATACCGTTACCGATACCGAAATAACAAACTTTTTAATACCGTTACCGATACCGCTATTCGTTTCGGTTTCCAACCTTGGTTCTAACACATGTAAAAAACTATATGTTGGATCAACAAAATCAAAATCGCGAACAAGAGTAGCTGCACATAAATAAGACTTTAAAGCACGGACAGGTACAACATACATATCAAAAAACTGCGTTAGCAGCTCATTGTCCAGTTACTGGACACTCTCCGGATGTAGAAAGTAAAACAATACTGCAACAAGAAAACAATAACAGGAAGAGATTTATAATAGATATGCTGCATATAATCAATTTATTACAAAACAGATACAGAAAATTGTGCACATACATACAGACACATAATAAATAAATATAAACAAAAGAGATTTTGATGATCATATCAAATTAACATAACGGGAAAAAGCTTTAAGTAAAATTTAACTGTTTGTCAACAGACGACGGTTTTACTAAAATGAAAGCCAAAATTGTTTTTTGAAATTAGTTTTTTTAAATACTAATATGATTAACTAAAATAGTTTTTTAAATATGGGGGATTTCATGTCAAGTGACCTAGCTTTTAAAACCGATGTCTTTCGATTGGAAAGAAATTTGGACCAAAGTAAGTTCTTTTGGACTACCCTGTATATACATACGTTGAGCTACAGGGTGCCAAAGTTGACCTCCTCGGGCTTGCAAAACATTTCTATGCTCATAACTTTTGCAAATATCAACCGATTTCAATGATTTTTGGATTTATTTGGTGAAAACTAAAATCTAAAAAGAAAACATGCTCACTATTTCTTGTTACCTGTTACAGTTTAAAAGATATTTGGGTTTGAAATTTCAAATTGTTGTTTTTGACCTTGACTTTATTTGGTTTTTTGCAAATATCTGCAATTGTAGTTATGCAAAAAATTTTTTAAGAATATTTTCTTATTTCTCAAAAGTTTTTTAAGCTTATACAAAAAAATTTATTTAATTATCTTTATTCGTCTAGCCGTGAAAAATACTCAAAATCAAAATTTGCAAGATGATTCAAAAAATGGCATAATTTTGACAAAAATTGAGAACTATTGATTAACTTTTTTTGCAAATATTTGTAAAAGTAATTATTTCTTTCTTAACGTTTTTGGAAAAAGCAGGCTTCAAAATATATTAGTAGTATATTTTTGAAAAGATTTAGACGTGCACCCTACGCCAGGCATTGGTCGAAAATATGGATTTTTTCAACGAAATTTCAAATTTATTGGCCGAGAAAAAAAAACGCAAGCCAGTTTTTGAAAAATTGGTTCAAAATTAAAATAACTTATCTTTTGAGGTTTCAGTTTTAGTTAAGTTATTTACTGCCCGCTCAAAAATGGGATCACGAGGGTAAATGTTATTAATATAGGCAAATTTTAAGATGCGTGTTATATAATAGCTCAGAAAATATCTTAAAGTTTACTCAATTCTTTTTGTTTTTTGTTTAAACAATAAATAACATAATATTATTATAAAGTTTTAAAATCCATTACGTTATCTTAAATCTACAACATTTTATAAACTTTCAAATATAAAAAATTTTCACAAAAAAAACTGTAAATATAATATTTTGGAATTTTTTTAATCTGACCCCTTATTTTTTTCTGTAGGTAAAAAATGTGACATGTATGCAAATCTCCATCTGTTTACCTTTTCAATGATATATAAAACTTGTATATTATTAGTTATTTAATACTATATTAACTGCTCTTAAAACCGTTATCTTGCGTCAAATTTGTTGAAAGTTCATTATTTTGTAGGGTGTGTATATACATTAGCTATGGCATAGTGATATATGAAAATTTTTGCAACGAGATTTTGAAGTGCTCCCGGCTTTTATTTTGTTAGACTTGGAAAAAAAATACATATGGCAAAAAATGGGGGATTTTGGTTGTGGGTAAATGGCGCCTTATCGAGGTCAAAGTTCATCGTAAAAGCAAAAAAAATCATAAAATGTCTAATAACTGCCGCGGAGTCGCTCCTAGAGTAGTAGAATGTAAGATTGACCCCCGTTAAAATTTCCTCCCCAACATTTTTGTAGAACATACTTACACCCTATCTTCACTCCTAAGGGGGCTTGCCCTACAAAGGGTTAGTTTTTCATAAATTTTACGCCAACCGTCCTAAAAAGTTTTGGAGCGCCTCTTGAGGATTCAAAGGTACGACAAGCCCCCATTGATTTTTCCCCTTCGACATTATTGTATAACATACTAATCTCCTATTTCTGCTTCTTAGGGTACTTCCCCTTCAAAAAAAGATATAGAAATTTGCCTTCTCCTTCTTACTACTTTCAGGGATACTATGGAGGACTTAAATGTATACCCGACCATTGATTTTTCTCACCTGCCAACCCTAAATGCTCCTTTGTTCGTTAGGATACTTCCCTTCAAATAAGTTTTTTTTTAAATTTGACTTCTTGCCTAACTACTTTTGGAGGAGCCAAAAGTATATACCAAACCTTTTTCTCTGCCCTTTAGGTTCCTATACAAACAAAATTTTATATCTTTCATTTTTTATTAAATTTAATTCAGTAACAAGTTTTGAGAGTTTTATATAAAGTATCCACTTTTGTATCCACTTTGTTGCAAAAATAAATTAATCAATTAAAATAGTAAATATAAAACTCTCAGAACTTGTTACTGAATTAAATTTAATAAAAAATGAAAGATATAAAATTTTGTTTGTATCGGAACCTAAAGGGCAGAGAAAGAGGTTTGGTATATACTTTTGACTCCTCCAAAAGTAGTTAGGCAAGAAGTCAAATTTAAAAAAAAAAACTTATTTGAAGGGAAGAATCCTAACGAACAAAGGAGCATTTAGGGTTGGCAGGTAAGAAAAATCAATGGTCGGGTGTACATTTGAGTTCTCCATAGTATCCCTGAAAGTAGTAAGAAGGAGAAGGCAAATTTCTATATCTTTTTTTGAAGGGAAGGTACCCTAAGGAGCAGAAATAGGAGATTAGTATGTCAATGGGGGTTTGTCGTACCTTTGAATCCTCAAGAGGCGCTCCAAAACTTTTTAGGACGGTTGGCGTAAAATTTATGAAAAACTAACCCTTTGTAGGGCAAGCCCCCTTAGGAGTGAAGATAGGGTGTAAGTATGTTCTACAAAAATGTTGGGGAGGAAATTTTAATGGGGGTCAATCTTACATTCTACTACTCTAGGAGCGACTCCGCGGCAGTTATTAGACATTTTATGATTTTTTTTGCTTTTACGATGAACTTTGACCTCGATGAGGCGCCATTTACCCACAACCAAAATCCCCCATTTTTTGCCATATGTATTTTTTTTCCAAGTTTAACAAAATAAAAGCCGGGAGCACTTCAAAATCTCGTTGCAAAAATTTTCATATATCACTATGCCATAGCTAATGTATATACACACCCTACAAAATAATGAACTTTCAACAAATTTGACGCAAGATAACGGTTTTAAGAGCAGTTAATATAGTATTAAATAACTAATAATATACAAGTTTTATATATCATTGAAAAGGTAAACAGATGGAGATTTGCATACATGTCACATTTTTTACCTACAGAAAAAAATAAGGGGTCAGATTAAAAAAATTCCAAAATATTATATTTACAGTTTTTTTTGTGAAAATTTTTTATATTTGAAAGTTTATAAAATGTTGTAGATTTAAGATAACGTAATGGATTTTAAAACTTTATAATAATATTATGTTATTTATTGTTTAAACAAAAAACAAAAAGAATTGAGTAAACTTTAAGATATTTTCTGAGCTATTATATAACACGCATCTTAAAATTTGCCTATATTAATAACATTTACCCTCGTGATCCCATTTTTGAGCGGGCGGTAAATAACTTAACTAAAACTGAAACCTCAAAAGATAAGTTATTTTAATTTTGAACCAATTTTTCAAAAACTGGCTTGCGTTTTTTTTTCTCGGCCAATAAATTTGAAATTTCGTTGAAAAAATCCATATTTTCGACCAATGCCTGGCGTAGGGTGCACGTCTAAATCTTTTCAAAAATATACTACTAATATATTTTGAAGCCTGCTTTTTCCAAAAACGTTAAGAAAGAAATAATTATTTTTATAAATGTTTGCAAAAAAAGTTAATCAATAGTGCTCAATTTTTGTCAAAATTATGCCATTTTTTGAATCATCTTGCAAATTTTGATTTTGAATATTTTTCACGGCTAGACGAATAAAGATAATTAAATAAATTTTTTGGTATAGGCTTAAAAAGCTTTTGAAAAATAAGAAAATATTTTTAAAAAATTTTTTGCATAACTACAATTGCAGATATTTGCAAAAAACCAAATAAAGTCAAGGTCAAAAACAACAATTTTAAATTTCAAACCCAAATATCTTTTAAACTGTAACAGGTAACAAGAAAGAGTGAGCATGTTTTTTTTTTTGTTTTTAATTTTCACCAAATAAATCCAAAAATCATTGAAATCGGTTGATATTTGCAAAAGTTATGAGTATAGAAATGTTTTGCAAGCCCGAGGAGTTCAACTTTGGCACCCTGTAGCTCAACGTATGTATATACAGAGTAGTCCAAAATTTTATTTTCTAAAACCTTGGGTCCTCCTCTACGACTGCTTCATACATTATCTTACAATTGGACCAATACTTTCGAAGATACAGATTTATTACCATTTTTTTTTGCGTTTGGCCCCACTGTGCGCAAGTTCATAAATTAAGATAAAATAATATATATCAAATTTGTATTCTTTAATAAGGTTAAAGGAAAGGTTAAATTATTTTGTTTCTTAGCATAAAATATTTTTTTTTTTGCTTAAGAGATATTTTTACATAAATAGCAAATAAGTCAAAATAGATTACATATACGCGAAAATTGGAAAATCTCTGCCTTGAGTTACAAAACATTATTTTTTATAGATATCCCACTCGCATCCCACTAAGCGACCTCCAAGCTCTTCAAAGAAAAGACCTAAGCTTTCTTTTGAGCAAAAAAAAAATGGGCATATTTCGAAAAAAAAAAAATTTTTTTCTAATTATTTTATAAAAAAAAAAAAAAATTTTTTTTTTGAATTTTAAAAATATATTTTTCTGAAAGATTGAAGAAAAAGCTTTCGAAACTATTTGGGTAATAAAACTACGTGCATGAGAAAAAACACCTATTTGCCGAAAACGTCAAATTATGAACCCCTCTAGCTCAGAGAGTTCTTAACCGATCGTGCTAAAAAAATGTGTCTGAGCTACTCTCTGCAAGAACTTACTTTGGTCCAAATTTCTTTCCCATCGAAAGACATCGGTTTTAAAATTTGGGTCACCTGACATGAAATCCCCCATATGTAGTATGTGCACGTTTTTAGTACAAACACCATTTCCAACAATTTCATTGCCGCAACTCCATCTGCCAAGAAATTCCCACAACGTAAACTTAACTACCCCCTTTGATAACCAACAAAAACCTAAGAAACAACCTGTTGATCTATCAGCGTAGGAAAGGCCAAAACCTATTAAAGCTTTAAAACAACGAAATTTAGTTTCCACAGGAAAAAGGAAAGTAAGACCTCTTTAACCATCCCCTAATCGTTTTATTCAGGAATTCAGGTATCTACATGAAAAATTGCGTTTGTCCACATGTGTACCCAACATAACCTTAAATATTTGTACCAAATAGCAAAGCAACGATATTAGGAATGAAAAAATTGTTAAACCCAAACATAAAAAAATTAATTTAGATGTAAAAGAAACGAAGGACATATATAAAAGAAAACTAAAGAATAAGAAGAAATAAATGAAAAATAAATTTATGAATACAAGAATATATGTTTATACGTATATATAATTATATAACATATATGGATATACATATTCATATACATACATAATTTTTTAAAACTTACTAGAGAGAATACCCAGCATACCATATGCGCTCTAAATGAGCTCATAAAGGCTCTTTTGTCGGAAAACTGACGCTCATAAAGAGTTCATAAAATAATCATAAACAGTCATAAAACGCTCATTTTTGAGTGGCTTTTTCCACTAAACTGGTCACTCATGAAAGAGCTTTAAATTTTATGCATAAAAGAGTATTTTAAGTCTTCTTTTAAAAATGCATTTTGAGCTCTTATCCTAGTTTTCGTTTACACTCTCTCTTTCTAAAATACGTTCACTGTTACTATTTTCTTCAACAACACTATTATTTTTAATACTTCATGCTGGATTTTCATTTCTTAATTTGTTTGAACGAAGTTCACTTATTATTAATTTGCTTTTTTTTTAGCTTATTATGTATTATTTTTGTATTTATTATAAGATAACTCACAATTTTGTCTTTACACTTCCAAAAGTATTCACTAATGAATCAATTTGTGTAACTTCTTTCTTCTGCTTAGCTGGAATTTACCGCTATCTGTCAGAGTGCAGAAATTACTCATAAAAAGCACATAAAATCGATCGTTTTTGAGCTCAGAAATATGCACGCAGGAAACACTCACAGAAGCTCATAAAATCGCTCATATATGAGCTCATATATAAGAGCGCTCCGATAATGGTATGCTGGGTAACTTTATATCAAGAAAATAAATATGTATGAGCATATACATACATACCACTGTTGCCAACTTTTTTTGCAAAAATATAGCTAAATTACAGTAAAAAAACGCTAAAAAAATAGCTAAAAGTAAAAATTGTTAAAAATTTTACCTATAAATAACCAAAAGGTCGTTTTTTAAACTTTCTGGCCACACTATTGCAAAAACGGTGTATCTTGTTATTTTGCAATAGTTTAAACAATGGAAACAGTTTCAATCTCTTCTTTATATTTAAAAAAAGAACCAAAGTAGTGTGGCAGCTGAAAGAATTTGATTTTTTCGAAAATAATAATATTTACGAAATTTAGGTCACGAAAGAAATAAAACACTTAAAAAAAATAATGTGTATATGTATGTATATAATTTATCCCCCATATTCAAAGTTATTATTAAAGGTTTATTGAGGGCTAATTTGACATATTTCTATGGAATAATTGTCAAATAAGCCATAAATAAATATATCACAATTATTATGAATACAGGCGTCAGTGTTTTACACATTTGAAAAAAAGTAAATTAAAAGATTTTCTAGTCTTTGGCATGAAAAATTTAGTAAAATATATTAACTATCTGTTAATATAATTCATATTAAAAAGGAAAAACAATGTTAGATATTATAATTTGTTTGATTAAAAATCTGAAGCCAATCTTCTACATCTGAATTTTCATAGGTCATATTGGTACCCACTTTAAGTAGTACTGATATCGGTACTTCGTAGTTCCATCAGTTATTTATTTTTACTTGTAAAATACACTTACACCACTTAAATTAAAACTGATATGCATAAACATGCAAACCTAGATACATAATTGGTTTTAAGAATACGTACATATGTATGTAGGGTGCTTAGCTCACTCGAACTGACCGACGTTGGCAGGAGGAGAATGAAAGACAAAAGGGACAAAAGTTGTTTTTAAGTAAGAACAAAGAACTTAGCAGCAACTTAAAATAACAACAATTTCATGCAAAAACAAGAGCGAAAACAAAAACCCACCACCAAATAAAAACTGAACAAATCATGTGTCCGCATGTAAAAAAAAGAGAAAAGCAAGTAAAACCACAACCGTCGATTAGTTTTGCATGGTGTAAGAAGCTGCGTTGCTATCGTGGGTTCGAAACTGCGTTGCTGTGTTTGCTGTTGCCGCGTGTCGTGAAACAGAAGCAGCAGTTGTGAGATATTGCCAGCAGAGGTAAAATAACTTGGTGTTCAACGAGGGCAGGTATTAAATGACAGTACATTGGGGCATATCAGGGTAAAGTAAAATAAGATTTTTTTTCCACTAAGAATAAAAATTTATAAATAAAGATGAAAAGATAAAAATTTATAAATAAAGATGAAAAGATGAAAATTTATAAATAAAGATGAAAATTTAAAATAAAGATGAAAGTTGATAAATAAAGATGAAAATTTAAAATAAAAATGAAAGAAGTAAAGATGAAAGTTGATAAATAAAGATGAAAATTTAAAATAAAGATGAAAGAAGTAAAGATGAAAGTTAAAAAATAAAGATGAAAGAAGTAAAGATGAAAATTGGAAAAAATTAAAAAAGTAAAGATAAAAATTTGAAAAAAATTTAAGAAAGATGAAAGTTAATAATTAAAGGTAAAAATTTGAAACATTTTTGAGAAAGAAGTAAAGATGAAAAATTTGTAAAATTTAAGAAAGAAGTAAAGATAAAAATTTGTAAAATTTAAGAAAGAAGATTAAAGTTTATAACTAAAAATAGAAATTTAAAATATTTTTGAGAATAAAAATAAAGACGAAATTTTAAAATAATTGAATAATAAAAGAATAATTGATAATTCCCTACCCTTTTATAGCTTTTATAGTTTTCACTAAACATTGTGTACAACTATATTATTGAAATAATTATATTTCTGTGTCATTTGTAATATTGTATTTTTACCATTATACCACTTTGTAATATTTCAGCGGTTATATTTATTTTTTTTTTTGACTGCGACTTTTTCAGAGTAGCCCAGTTGAATTTGTTTGGGGAATTACTATTGTTTTGAGGTATAGATCGTAAGGATATTTTGGGGATGGGTGTCAGTGCCTTAAGGGCAAAGTTGGTTGAGTTGGGTCTGGGATCACAGCGACTTAAAGAGGAGTTACGGAAAAGACTGTTGTTACATTACGAGTTAGATGTTGCGGACGGGGATGAGGATGGGGAGCGTGGTGTTGAAGCAATCGGTTCTCCTGGGACAGAAGACGGCGGGAACCATGACGAATTTTCCACTCGGAAGAGTATGTACACCCTCAGGGACGTGGAGGATAACTTGTCACGGTTTTCGGGCACTAGTACACCTGACATTATTCAGTGGCTTGCCGAATTCGAGTAAATGGCTACCATCTTGGGGTGGTCGTCACTACAAATGTACGTCTACGGGAAACAATTACTGGTAGGTGCCGCAAGGATGTTTATCAAAAGCTCGCTAAAAGACGCCCTTAAGAGTGAATTTGGTACGCGGTTCTCAGCAGCAGAGATTATCCGTCAACTTAGGGCTAGACGTTTGAGCAAAAACGAGTCACTGATCGAATACTTATATAGTATAATGGAGATCGGAGGGCAAATCGACCTGGACGAAAGGAGTATTATTGAATACTTCATAGAAGGCATCCCCGACTCAAGGGTCAATAAAACCGTATTATACCAGGCCGACAGCATTAACGAGTTGAAAAAGCAGATGAAAGTGTACGAGAGGACAAGACTCTACCCACGATCGTCACCCAAAGGGAACGAGACTGCGACCGGGGATAGGAAGCCAATTACCCCTAAGGCCGAACCGTCCGAAAAGGGAAAGAAGGTGTTATAAGTGCGGCGAGAAATCGCAAGGGACTGTCCTGAAAAGCAGGCCAAGTGTTTTAAATGTCAACGATTTGGACAACGTTCTTTTGAGTGTCCCGCTAAGGAGACTGGAAGGAGACATGTTAAAGAGGAACGTGATCAGGCAAACATGGTTCGCAAGGGACCGGGCCTTATATTTAAGGATGTCGTCATACGGGACAAAACTTTGTCTGCATTGGTCGATACTGGATGCGACATATCGCGACGTGAGAACCAGAGGGTTCTATCTGGCTTTTTCAAAAATGTTCAGGAGAGCATTTTTAAAGTTCGGAGTTACTTTTATACCATTTAAATAATAAATATGAAAAAGAAAGCACAAGAAAACACAAACTAGTTCAGTTATTTATTGGAATATAAAATTTGTTTCATCAAAAGTTAAAATAAAACACAAGAAAAATTAACTTTTTTAATTACAGATTTCAGATAGAACCTTTTGGAACTCAAACTATAAACTTTTGAAATAATTATTCATATATAAATTTTTTTATGCGATTGCAAAATGTTAAAATACGAATTATTCATTTCCTTAATGCAATATAAAAAAACATGTGAAAAAAAAGTTTAAAAAAAATACCAAAAATTAATATTCTTTAATGTGACCCTGCACATAGAACCTTTTGGTTCTTAAAAATTCAAATTTTTTTTTTCAAAGAGTTTATCTAATTAAAAAGTGTTAAGTATTTTATAGTTATTAATAGTTATTTAGTTGTTATTTAACATTTTTAAACTTTTAGAAAAACTAACTCAATCAATTTATTATATTTTTGGAACACCATTGAAATTTATTGCAGATAGAACCTTTTGGAACTAAGTGCGTCCACTTTTTTGCATATAGAACTAAATGGCTCTGTTATTATTACTAAAATTATAATTGAAAATACAAAAAGGGTTTTATTAAAAGATAAAAACCATTACAAAGAATAAATTCCAATGAAAAAACGCAAAAGTGAAAAAATGCCAGATAGAACCCTCTGGTTCTCACGTCGCGATATGTCTGCTGCGGTTCGATATGTTGTTTGTTTTAGGTGAGGTTAATTTCATACCGGAGAAGGTAAAATTGTACGGAATTGGTGACAGCGAAATCGTTACAATGGGCCGTTTTAACGAGCTTGTGCGTATCGACGATTCGGATTTCGAGGTAACTTTTTACGTGGTTGGCGAACGAGACATCCTTCACTCGGCTATGTTAGGTAACAGTTTGTTACGAAGGGCTGAGATTACCATTACTGAGGGAGAAGTTGTTTTTAAGAAACCGGCTGAGGAAAATATATTGTGAGAAGAATTTTCGTGCCTTTGTATAAACGCTGGGGG
Organism: Melanophora roralis; assembly: GCA_963583895.1. NCBI lineage: Eukaryota > Metazoa > Arthropoda > Insecta > Diptera > Rhinophoridae > Melanophora > Melanophora roralis. Next base: position 5,139,888 of record OY757192.1, read on the forward strand.
GGGAAGTGCCGGACACTCAAGTCGACCTCGAGCACCTAAAGGAACCCACTAAGAGCCAGGTGGCGAAAGTTATCGGGGAATACTATCCCAACAGGAGTGTAGAGAGTCCAGTGAAGATGAAAATTGTTTTGAGGGATAAAGTACCAGTTTATCAGCGCCCCAGACGTTTACCAATAGCTGATCAAGCGATAGTGGACAAGCAGGTTTCCGAATGGCTGAAGGAGAAGATAGTACAACCCAGCACCTCAGAGTATGCGTCACCAGTTGTCCTAGCCGCGAAAAAGGACGGGTCAAAACGGTTGTGCTGCGACTGTAGAAAGCTGATTTAGAAATGGACGAAGTACTGGATAAGTTGCAAAGCGCTAGTTTCTACACGACGTTGGACCTACGTAACGGATTTTTCCATGTGCCGCTGGAGGCAGCCTCTAGAAAATACACTTTTTTGTCACCCACAACGGGCAATTCGAGTTTCTGTTTGTGCCTTTTGGTATTAGTAATTCGCCGGCCGTATTTACTCGGTTTATATCAGTTTTTGAGAGACTTCATTCGGGATGGTACGGTAATAGTGTACATGGCCGACATCATCATTCCCTCTAAGGATGTGATGGAGGGCCTTGAGAAGTTTAAGACGGTTTTAGGTGTAGCTGCTTCAAACGGTTTGCGAATCAAATGGGAGAAATGCCAGATTTTGCAGAGGACGGTTAATTTTCTGGGATATATCATTCAAAATAGCTCAATAAGGCCAGCAGAAGGAAAGATAAAAGCTGTAAGGGATTTTCCAATCCCCATCGATCGGAAGTCAGTCCAGCGATTCCTAGGGCTAAATTCGTATTTTAGGAGATTTATAGAGAGCTATGCGATAATGGCTAAACCCTTGACGGATTTGCTGCGGAAGAGTGTTAAGTTTCGAATTACCACCGAAGTTTTGTTGGCATGCCAGCAGTTGAAAGATGCCCTTGTCAGTGCTCCAGTTTTGAGGCTGTATGACCCAGATGCCATTACGGAGGTACACGCAGACGCCAGCAAGTTCGGTTATGGTGCGGTACTCTTGCAGAAAAGCCTAGATGATTTGGAGGTGCATCCGGTCCAGTACATGAGTCGGCGGACAAAGCCATATGAGGAGAATTACTACTCCTACGAGTTAGAAGTTCTTGCGATTGTGGAGTCCCTGAAAAAGTGGAGGGTGTATCTACTGGGCATTCCATTCAAAATCGTAACAGATTGCAACGCGTTCCGGATGACCATGAACAAAGATGATGTGCCGGCGAGAATAGCCAGATGGGCCATGTTCCTGCAGGAATTTTCATACGAAATAGAACATAGACCTGGTACGCGCATGAAGCATGTAGATGCCCTTAGAAGAGTGGCTTGCCTCATGGGAGAAGGCAGTCTCACTCACCGTTTAAGACGCGCCCAGGAAGATGACGATTATACTAAGGCTATTAGGGCTGTTCTAGAGCATGGGGAATATGAGAACTTGTTCATGCAAAACAGTGTATTGTATAAGGATCCCACGATGGACCTCATAGTTATACCAGCCCAGATGAAGGACGAGATAATTAGAATGGCTCACAACCAGGGTCACTACGGTGCCGTAAAAACTAGGGAATTGATTGAAAAGCAGTACTACATACCTAAGTTGACCGCAAAAGTACCTAGAGTGGTAAAGAGTTGCGTCGAGTGCATTATCACCGAAGCAAAGACCGGTAAGAAGGAGGGGTATTTAAATCAGATAGATAAGGGTGACCGACCTCTAGTGACCTATCACGTCGATCATGTTGGCCCGATGGAGGTCACCAAGAAGGCCTACAATTATCTGTTTGTGGTGGTTGATGGTTTCACTAAATTCGTGTGGCTCTACCCCACGAAGTCGACGGATGCAAAGGCTGTAATTGAGAGCTTGGAGAGGCAATCGTCTATTTTTGGTAACCCTCAGAGAATTATAACCAATCGCGGGACGGCCTTCACCTCACAAAGTTTTAAGGAATATTGCACCGAGGAGAATATACAGCATTTTTTGATAGCTACGGGCGTTCCCCGTGGGAACGGGCAAGTGGAGCGTATTCACAGAGTAATCCTACCAATGCTGACGAAGTTGTGTGTTGACACCCCTCATCACTGGTATAGGCACGTCCGGCGCGTTCAGATGATTTTGAACTCCACTCCTCCCAGAAGCACTCGGATGCCTCCGTTTAAGTTGTTGACCGGCGTGGAAATGAGGTTGCCTGACTGTCCGGATCTCCGGGAGATGCTGGCCATTGAGGCCATTCACGCGTTCGAAGACGAGCGGGACGTTGCCAGAGCCGACGCTAGAGCAAACATATCCAGGATCCAAGAAGAGAATCGCAGGACGTATGATCATAACCGGAGGCCCGAAGCTGAGGATGAAGTGAACGAATTGGTCGCCGTCAAGCGTACCCAATTTGGCAGCGGCTTGAAATTGAAAGGCAAGTATCTGGGCCCCTATAAAATTGTGAAGAGGTTACCTCATGGGAGGTACGAGGTTGAGAAGATCGGCCACCACGAGGGCCCTAATAGGACCACCACGGTGGCTGAGTTCATGAAACCATGGCAATCCGAGCCGAATTGCCGTCAAGAGGGCCGATTGTAGGGTGCTTAGCTCAGTTGAACTGACCGACGTTGGCAGGAGGAGAATGAAAGACAAAAGGGACACTTACAAACTAAAACGACAAAACTGACTAAGACATAACAAGCGAGAGGAGAACGAAAAGGTAGTAGTTGACGAGAAGCGGACGAGTTAAGTAGAGTGCGGACAAACAAAGTTAAAGAAGCGAAGTGAAAAAGTCGTGGTGTTGAACAATCATTTTATTTCTGTATATTTAAGCTATTTGTTTCATGTGAATAAATGTAACTTGTTATTTAAAAATAAAAGAAAAGAAACTATAAAATAAAAGATTTTAGATAAACTAAGTTGATTTGAAACTAATAACTACCACTAACTACTTAATTAAAAAATACCAGTTACTTAAAAATAAGTCTATTTAAAACTAAAATAAATTGAATTTAATTAAACAAGCTGAAAGACTTTTGTTTCATCAGAAAAGAAGCTCTTTTTCTATTTCTACATGTATGTAAGTGTATGTTTAAAAATACCGTTATTCGAGGTTTACTTTGCAAAATTTACTTAACAGATGTACTTGCAATACCGCTTATTTTATATGAAAACTTTTAATATTCCTAGTGTCAAACTCAGTATATAAAAAAAGCAAGACACAAAAACACCTTGTCTGTGAATTAACCTTCCTTTGGATAAAGCTATGTATATCAATGTTGACAAGTAATAACGTTTAAGTAAAATTGAAACTGGACTTTAAAAAATCGCTAGATTTTGCGCTAATAGCTAAATCAGATATTTTATAGCAACGTGTATAGAAATATCGCTAGATTTGACGAGAAAATAGCTAAATTGGCAACAGTGATACATACATACATTTATAAGCATTTAAATCAGTGTTGCCAGAATGATGATTTTATCATATTTTTAATGATTTTTTGCCCAAAATATGATTTGACGATTTTTTTTCTTGTATGATGATTTTTATTCTTAGAAATGATGATTTTTTATATGAAGCTTTTAGACAGTTTTGACAAATTTCAATTTGTGTAAAAATTTTATCAACAGTCAATTTTCAAAACAATTAATAATTATGTAAGCTTGTTGTTTATTGATTTTATACATTTTGTGTTCTGAATACACAAAAATGCGTTGTAATTTTCTAATTCTGAAAATTGGAGAACCCCGTTATTTTTAAGAACACAGTAAACAGTAAAGATTATTTGTAAATCACTGTTATTTTTAGCAGTTATTGTAATCGCAGTTTGTTATTTTCTAATAATTATCAACAAATATGTTACTTTAAATAACATTATTAATATAAAGTAAGAACGTTACATGTATTACTTTGCATAACATATAAAATTTAAGTAACAACATCAGTGTTGCAATCTTAGTTGTTTTCGCGCTATATTTAGCTTCCTTTTTTTCCTCTGATGCATAATTTTTGCATTCGGCTGTTTTATAAATGTGTTGAAAAAAAAAATATCGGAAATAAATGTGCAACAGGCATAAACAATTAAATTATAGAAATAAAATGTTTAAGAACAAAAAGCTTGGCAAATTTTTTATTCAGCTCCTTTTCATTCCTTTAAAGTCGCGATTCACGTTGTTGGCATCACCGCAAGTTGGCGCACATTAAAAATATTATATCAAATTTAAGGCAACAATGGTCGCTGTAGTTGACCATTAAGTCACAGATAAATTATAAAAGGTACAGAAATATCGCGCATCTCTATTATTGCACGTCTGGACGATACAAATTTATGCCTAGTCAAACGTCAAACTCACTACATAAAAACTCAGCATAAAAGTAAAGGGTTTTTTTATTTGGAATCTGACATTTGCCTAAGCACAGGGTACACTAATACAGGTAGTATCAAGGCGAAAAATTCACCCTCTGCACTATGTTTTTGTTTTTGAAAAAGTGAATGCCCAAAAATTTTTAATTTTAAACAACATTAATAAATCTGACAATCAGTTTCACAAAATTTCAAGACGAATTCATAATCAGCTGGGCTCTTAAGACTACCTGTATAAGTGTACCCTGCCTAGGAATGAATTTGTTTCGTCAAGACGTACAACAAGCCATGTTGGTTAAACAAAAAGTTTTCAACTCAAAACTTATGGGAAATAAAAAATTAATTTATTGAAGATTTACTCTTATTTTGAATGATTGAATTTTAACGATCTTTGTTTATAAGATCCCTTGCGACGTATTTTTAAAAATTATAAACAGGAAAGTTAATTTATTTGAATGGCTTACAAATGTTTTCCAAAACTTAATAATAAAGGGAATATTCAAAATTAGAATGGCGAATTTGCGAACTATGCAGCTCGAAATAATCTTATTTGTAAAGAGTTTTGTTTGGTGAAATGTGTCAAAATAAAAAAGGGTGGTGATTTTTTTCCTTCAAATATGATTTTATTTCTGCTAAATAATGATTTTTTACACAAAGCTTCTGGCAACGCTGATTTAGAGAAAAAAATATGTAGATTTATAATTTGGACATATATGTATATAGGGTGACCATTTACATATTTCTTGTTCGAAATTAGTACACCTTTGATTTTTTTTTTCTCTATATATGGTCTTTTTAGTTTTTATGGTCTATGAAACTTTTCTAGTTTTAGGGATTGGCCTTAAATTATTTTTTAAGCCTGTCTGTGTGCCTATGTCTTCTTATAATACAGGTTGGAGATACATACTTGGTTTTGAAAACAATAAACAAAATGTTACCAAGTGTTACAATAAATTATGAAACAGTAAGATTTTTTTTTTTGCAAGAATTAACAAGCCATATAAAATCTATTTTAAATTGTTTAATATTATTTCACTACCTTGATCGTTTGCCAGTTCACCCATTGAACACAAATCATGAAATAGTCGTTCTCCATATATCATTTCGGAAATAAGTAGGATTTTTTTGTGATTTTACTTTCAAAACATAATTTTTCTTATTTCCTAATTTTTTTATATAAAAAATGCTAAAAGGGGAAACCAGGTTTTTGAATATTATTTCTTTAGTTGATAGTATTAAAAACCTTTATATCTAACAGACGCTTTTTGTTAAAGAAACTCAATCAAAGGTTTTTTATTCTATGAAAGTATAAAGAGTTCTTTTTATTCTTGTCTACTCACGGCTGAACTGATCAAGGCTTTAGTTAAAATATGGCAAATTCTTTTGTTTTATGACATTTTTGTTTTTTTTTTTTGGAAAAGGTCGGATTACTTTTGCCAAAATTGGCAAATAGATATTTAATCGTCCAAAGATTGAATTAAAATTTGCAGCATCATATAAAGAGAAAAATGCCATTTTTGGTATATATCATTTATTTAAACGACGATTGTCAGTTAACATAAGCAATCTTTGCGCAACAAGTACCCTAATATTGCTGAAAAATTTGCTTTAAAAGATTTCAATACTATCATTGCCTAATAAAAATCCTCTAATTATTGCAAAAAACACATCAACGATGATTTTCTTGTTAAGAAATCGTCAAAATAGCTTATCAGATCATCTTTAATAAGAGCCAAATATAATTTAATTACAACAACCGTCGTAAATCCTGGACTAACTAAGTATACTGTTTTTATGTATCTCAGCAAACTTTTCTAAGAAAACATTTTAAATAACAAATTATTAAAAAAAATCAGTACAATCAGTACTATTTTTCAAAAATCAGAACATTTCAGTACACATATTTTTAATCAGAGAAAGATTGAATGAAAGAAAAAAACTTATGGCAATATTAACTAAAATAATAATAAATAATAACAAAATTGTTTAAGATAAAAACTAATAACAATAATCATTACACAAATTTTTGATTTTTAGTTTGGCTTAAGTTTATATAATTTCTTTTTGATTAGAAGAAATTAATATTTTTCCGTTAATGTTGAAAGAAACTTTTATTTGAAAAAAACAGATTTTTCTACCGATACTAGCCGAGTAGAATGCATTTTCAAAAGCAGCTACGCAATTTCATCATCAGTACTCATTGAACGGTAGTAGTGTCTTGTTGTAAACATCACCTATTTAACTTACATGTAACAGAGAAAGGGATACGGCCTGACTGTTTTTCTTTCGTTTTTACTTTGTAAGTTAGGACGAAGTTTAATTTTTATATACACTATGCTTTTTTCTATTAAAAGTCTTTTCGGCAACACTTGACTAACGGTTGAGCATCATCCATCTCTCAGATGGAATGAAACGATTTTTATTATTGTATATTATACAATAGGGGGTAAATCATTTTAATTTTTTTTTTCGTCAACGACAAATGGACAGAAATTATTAAAGATAATTTTGCACCGTATATGAACTTAAGCCAAAATAAAAATCAAAAATTTGTATTAAAAACAATTAGTTCAACAATAAAGAATAATTATTTAAAAAAAAAAAATACTTATTCTTAAGATTAAAAAAAATAATACTTAAAATTATATATAATACGGATATTAAGTATGATAAAAATAAAACTTAATAACAATTTTTGAAATATTATTAATATTAATAATAAAAACAACCATAATAATTGTTGTTGAATATGCACTTAATTAGCAACACTGTCTTTTCCTTTTTTACATTTTTATTCTCTTTGCAAACGTCTATAAGTGAAGATAAAATCTTTTATTGAATTACTTCTATTACTTCTATTAAACTATTTTTAATAAACTGAAATATAATTCAATAGGTTATGGGCCCAGGACAAAGTTCTGGTTGCTTGTTAAATATCTGAAAGCGTGCACAAAAGAAAATTAATTAATTCAAAGAATTTTATTTATTGTGTGATACTGGCGGTCTTATATCAAATTGAAAAACTAGATGGATCAAATTACGATAGCTGGTGCGTGAGTTATACAAAGGAATACTTCCCCTGATAAAATAGACAATTTCTTAGAAGCAATAAGAAAAACATAACAACAAATTTTGGATAAATAAAAATCCATTTCCGATTTAATAAAATTAGTTAAAAAGAAACTAAAAAAGTCAAAATTTTTTTACGGTCGCAATTTCAAGAATTGCAACGGTTAAAATAATACAACTAATAAGTTTGTTATCTTTAATATAAATCACGGTCGCAATTCCAAGAAATGCAACGGTTGAAATAGAACAATTAATAAGTTTATAATATTTAATACAAATCAGCAATATGGTAAAATGCTGATTTAAGATAATTAATTAATTAGCATAAGTCTCATTGTGTAGGAGATTTTATGGTAGTTTACCAGGTTTTTATTCTGAGCCCACTTGGCCAGAATACATTAAAAACACTTTGTTTTAATTTAAGTTCATTATTTAATTAACTTTATTTATTTAATTTAAATTCATTTCACTTTAGATTTTATTTTATCTTAATTTAAATTAAGGTTTTATTTTGATTATTAATTTTAACTATTTAATTACATATACGCCGCTTCTTGCGGTGAACATATTAAAACTTCTACTTCAATCAACTTATTTTACAATACTCTTTGTTTCTGCCTCTTGCAGAAACATCAAATTATTTTCGGACATTTAGGCAATGTTAAGATGTATATACATACATACATACATAAAGACGAACAAGCATAAACAATGATCTGATTTTGTACCTGCAGTTACACTTGTTGTTGGTACAAAAACGTTTATTTATTCTGCCGTTAAATGTACGTAAATATGTATGAAGGTTGTTGTTGTATGCACTTGCATACGAATATTTTGAGGAATGTTTTAAAGTTAAACAGTTAGATCAATTTTTTAATAACTTTGTAAACAAATGACAACATAAAAGAGAAATAAAGATAAATAGAATATGTGTACATATGTACTTATTTGAATACAATTATTAGGGTTTGCAATTTTTAACAACCGTTTGGGGAAAAAATCCCAAACATTCTCCCCCGCGAAGAACAGTGGTTCTTAGGTAGTAGAGATTGGGTTATCTTTATTATAGATTTCATTGGATGGCAAAAAACAAATTTTAGTTATAGGACGCTTGATGTACTTGCCGTTGCAGTAAAGCGTAACTACTCGTACTAATTCATCTATACCGGGATGTAATTCTTCGACTTTGGTAAGTGGCCATTGACCTGGTGTATTTCGTTCGTGTAAAAGTAATACGATGTCTCCACCTTTGATGTTTCTTTCAATTTTATTTCATTTCGGTAGCGCTTGGAGACGTCAAAGATATTGCTTAGACCATCGTTCCCAGAAGTTTTGTTTGATTCTTTCTTCTAACTTCCAACGGCTAAGGCGGTCGATGTTTACATCAAGTAAGTTGTCATCGGGTATGCAGGTTGAATGTTCACCAATTAAAAAATGGGATGGAGTAAGGACATCGGACTCTGTGGGATCAGCAGATAATGGACACAAGGGCCTGGAGTTGAGTCTCATAGCCTTCGTACACACAAAGAGAAGTAGACAGATAAAGCCCTTAGAGGTTGCTATGGTCCGCAGAGATGAAATTTTTATAGAAAAAGGGCCAGCATAATTTAGCCCACTATGCTTAAAAGATCGAGTTGGTTGCAGTCGGACAGCTGGTAGATTACCCATGAGCTGTTCACATGATTGTGCTTTGTACTTAAAACAAATGGTGCATTTACGTTGAACTCGTTTAGCTAGGTTGCGAGCTGAAACAACCCAGTATTTTTGAGCCACATAAGATTGCATATGCTGTGGGCCACCGTGAAGAGTTTTTGAATGTGCATCTAAAAAGATAAGAAAAAAAAGGGGATTTTGTTTCAAAAACAAAATCGGATACTTAGTGTTGTGGGGTAGAGTTGAATTCGATAATCGACCTCCTACTCGTAGAATCCCATATTCATCCAGAAAGGGGGATAATTTTGTAATGTTGCTTTGATTGGAAACTCTGTGTTCCAATTGTAGTGATTTTATTTCTTCTCGAAAAGAAACAGCTTGTGTAAGTTTGATGAGTATATTGAGTGACGTTGCTAATTCTGTTGTTTTTAGAAAACCAAAATCTATGTTGTTTCGCTGTAGTTTGTTGTTGTTGTAAAAACGGAATATATATGACGTCACACGTATCAATTTGGATAGCCTTAAAAATCTAGTTGTTATTTCTGGATATGTTGCATTAGTTGTTTTTGTTAGATGAACCGCAACATTGTTGTTAGCTATGTTTTCATGAAACGTTTCAGTAGGGGAAGAAGGCCAAGATTCAGGTGTGTATTGAAGCCAAGGTGGGCCTTTCTACCAGAGATTGTGATTGACCAGTTGTTCAGGCATGATACCCTTAGACGCACAGTCTGCAGGGTTGTCTTTTGTAGGAACGTATTTCCAGCTACGAACATCTGTAAGACGTTGAATTTTTTGGTTTGCCACATGAACTTCTAAGCGCGTTGATTTAATTTTTAACCAAGATAGAACTATGGTACTATCGGTCCAGTAGAATGATTTTTTACTATTGAAATCTACGCTGGCAATTAGGGATACCATGAGGGCGGCTGCATTTAGCTCAGGCCGAGGTATTTTTTCACTCCTCAAGGAAACAATCTTTGTTTTTGCTTGTAGCAAGTTTACTTGTACCTCACTAGATTCTGTTGTTACACGGGCGTAGACAACTGCTGCATATGCTGCTTTTGAAGCGTCGCTAAAGGCATAAATATCTATAGTTGTCTTATGAGGCCTGTAGCCAACCCATTTTAAATTTTTATTTCTTCAAGAGTTTTAAGCTTTGAACGAAATTGAACCCATTCACGTAGGATATCATCTAGTAGGGCATCATCCCATTCTAATTTTAATTTCCACAGTTTTTGGAAGATTATTTTTGCTTTGGCAGTGGTAGCGGACAACCAGCATTTCTTGTACTCGTTAGCGAAGTCTAACTTCTTTTGGACACTCGTTTCAGACTGTTTAATTTTTTTTAAAGCATTGTAATCTGTGTGCAGGAATGAAGGTAGCTCGTGACCCTCGGGTAAATTTTTAAATGGCAAATAAACAGTAAATCTCCCATTTTCATCACAGGAGTGAGTTTCGATTGATAGTTTTTCGCACAGCTCATCTTCTGTTTTGTATCTAGTAATTCCTCTTGTTCCCGAAAAAGACGAGGTTGTTCATCTAGAGAACAAAGATTTGAAGAAATTCTTTAAGTAGCCATAGAAGTCTTGATTGACCCTGATAGCATCCAACCAAATTTAGTTTCATGCAAAAGCAGGCGGTTATCAAACTTTTTCATACCTGGCAGTATTACATCACTGTAGACATCATTTCCTAGAAGAATGTCAATTTTATTTTGAGTAAGAAAATTTGGATCTGCAAGAAAGTATTGTGAGAGATCTGGAATGACAGTAGAAGAAATTTTGTTGGGAATGTATAAAGTAATTTTAGGCACTACTAAAGCAGTAATGGGCAATTGAAATTGTTGATCGTATCTTGAATGGATCGTAAATCGAACGGATTTTTTGACGGTGACTGAGTGGTTGCCACCAATGCCAGAAACATTGACTCGAGTTTTGGTTATTGGTACTGGTAACAGTTTAGACAGCTCTTCAGAAATAAATGAGATTTGGGAACCCTGATCAACCAGAGCTTTTACAAAATAGGTCTTATGCAAAACTTTTATTAAAACGTTTACAGTTGGCAGTGGCGCAGTATTAAAAGATTTTATACTTAAACTTGAAATATTTGTACTTACAGTAGAAGACCTTGAGGTAGATGGTGTAGCAGGGGGCTGAGAAGATTGGCTTTCACTGATATTACTTACTACAGATGAGGTAGTAGGAACAGCATTGTGTTTGGAAAACTCATTATGTAAAAAAGTATGGTGTGGTTCACTGCAAATGTGACACTTAGTATTTAGTTTACAAGACGATTGTAAATGTCCAAGATTAAGACAGTTTCGACAAAGACGATGCTGATTTACCAATTTTCTTTTGTTCTGGAATCTCTCCTCGAGAGCATCCCATTCTAAATGGTAACTAGATTCTGCTGCAGGATATTCGTTAACCAGACTTCGGGGGGCTACCAGTACAAGAAGACTTCAAATAAAAATATTTTTCTACCTTTGTGACAGAATGATTCTGATGTTCCAATGTTTTAAATTTATCTCTGTATGAAATCCACTCCAAGTAGTCGCCAGAAAATGTTGGTCAATCAATTTTCAAAAGTCTTGCTCCAGCACACACTGATTCATTTCGGATACTGTTTGCGAAGGTACTTGCATGAACTGTTGGAGTCTGGGGGCATCAAATTCATACATTAAACCTAGAAGATTGGTTTTTAATGAAATGTAGGCATCATAGCATTTGTAAAAAGTATCGCATCTTAAATACGGCACATCTTTTTCAGCTATCGAGTTTTCTCGAATCATCTCCATGATTTGATCATGATTGTCCTTGAACATTTTAAAACTGCTTTCCAAATCATCTTAAACAGCTTGAATATATCCTCTTGATAAACTATCCTTGGGCTTATCTTGCAGGTTTTTACTTACACGTTCGATATGTTTGAAGATCTTCTTTTGGTCTTCAATAGCTTGTAGAGGAGAAGCCATTTTTATTTTTAGAATTTAGCTCGAAATTCGTTATAAAAAATTAGCTCCACACGGGCGAATTAAACACTAGCACGTAGAGAGACTGCAGCAGGTTAATGTTTCACAAAAAAAGGAATTGTCGGCGCAGGACAATTACAACTGTTTAATGAACCGTAGGCAAGACGGCAGCACATTAATTGTTTACTCTAATTTTAATTAACTGTCACCACATGGACAGTTATCACTTTTTATAACCGTAGGCGTGACGGCAGATTATAATTTTTTCACTTATAATTGGGTTATTTGTCAGCACACGGACATTTCCCGGGTTTCGGCACCATTTTTTATGTAGGAGATTTTATGGTAGTTTACCAGATTTTTATTCTGAGCCCACTTGGCCAGAATACATTAAAAAAACTTTGTTTTAATTTTAGTTCATTATTTAATTACCTTTATTTATTTAAATTCATTTCACTTTAGATTTAATTTTTTCTTAATTTAAATTTAGGTTTTATTTTGATTATTAATTTTAACTATTTAATTACATATATGCTGCTTCTTGCGGGGAAGATATTAAAACTTCTACTTCAATCAACTTATTTTACAATACTCTTTGGTTCTGCCTCTTGCAGAAACATCAAATTATTTTCGGACATTTAGGCAATGTTAAGATGTATATACCTACATACATACAGACGTACAAGCATAAACAATGATCTGCTTTTGTACCTGCAGTTACACTTGTTGTTCGTACAAAAACGTTTATTTATTCTGCCGTTAAATGTCCGTAAATATGTATGAAGGTTGTTGTTGTATGCACTTGCATACGAATATTTTGAGGAATGTTTTAAAGTTAAACACTTAGATCAATTTTAATAACTTTATAAACAAATGACAAGATAAAAAAAATAAAGATAAATAGAATATGTGTAAATACTTATTTGAATACAATTATTAGGGTTTGCAATTTATATTAACTGTTCGGGGAAAAAATGCCAAACACATTGTAATGGTAAAAGAATGAATAAATGAGTTGGTAACAATCCCAAGCCAAGAACGGTTCGGTTCTCCTAAAGTCTTTTCTTTTCTTTTGTATTTGATTGTATTTTTAAAAACTTATTTAAGTATACATAGATAATACATAATTGGCGTAGTCGGTAGGATCCAAAGTCAAGGGACAGGATCCAGTGTTCGAACCAACGAATAATTAATAAATTAAATAAAAGGATATCTTGCGAATCCTTCGAAAATGTTTTTTCTTATATAATAAACTTTTAACAAAATTAACTCAGTTAACAATTAAAGTAGTGGTCACAGTTAATAAAAGTGAAAATAAAATCAAATCTTAATTCCGTGATCATTACAAAATAGTGGACGCAATCAAGTAAAAGTAAATTTAATGTAGTTAACCATTAACACTTTGGACACCATTAATTAAATTAAAGTGTGTAAATTTTTAATTTGCGTTGATCGTAACAAGAAAATTTTCGTGGTCAACCAAGAAACGTAACAGAGCCCATCATTTTGATACCCAAAGACCAAGAATGAAGGAGCAATCACAAATAAATCTAGCAGAGGAAGTGACCAGAAGGGATCAACAACTTGAACGATTAAGTCAAGCTTACATGGAATTGCAACAACAGACTCAGCACCGACAACAACAACTCCAGCAGTTGCAACAACAACAAAACCCACCTTTACGCAACAGTTCCAGAGACTATCAATAATTTAGTAAATAGTTTTTTTGCAGCACCGAATATTTATTATAAACAATACTGCAAGACAACTTACGAAGAGAAGCAGTGAAGCTGATTTTCTATAGAACTATACAGGGACAAGCAAAAGATGCAGTAGTAAATATCCCAGAACCCGATATTGACATTGATTAAAAAACCCTAAAGTTACGGTACAGGCCAAATGTGGAGCCTCACCAAACATACAAGATGTTATTAAACTTAAGAGTAAATACGGTAAGCGAACTTATAACTGAAATTCAAAATATTAAATACAAAGCGGACGAATTGACAGTATATTACCACAATGACCATTACATTGACTTATCAAACGTAGATAGTATTTTAGTCAATACCTTAAAGAAAATGACGCAGGGCATATTATTAGACAAAATATATGACGAAAGAAACATAAAGGACATACTCAAAATACTAACCAGAACACCATTCTAAGACAGCTGTATCAGGGAAGAATATAAAAAAACTAAAACTAATAAATTTAATAACACAAGTTCAAATAGAAATACAAATTATAAAACTCAAGGAAACTCCAATGGTAACTATTATCATAATTACAACCCTAACTACAATCATAATTACAACCCTAATTACAATCGTAATTAAAACCCTAATTTTAAGAACAATCAAATAAATAACTCAGGGCGATATAGATTACAAAATAATTCAGGACAACATAGGGTCCAAAACAATTCAGGTAATTTCCAACGGTTCTCACAGCCAGGAAACCCTAGGAATTTTGTAAACCAAAATCGCTTTACGCAACCTAGCCAAGGGCAAGGAGAACCTATAGAAATAGATAATATACAAATAAATAACGTTCACGGATTTTCGCAACAGGTAGGAAACCCTAGGCAATATTGCAATCCAAATTACTGTAGTCGATTTCAGCAGGACCAGCGAATGTTGGTGGATAATAAGGATACAACGAGTAATTATAATCAGACATTCCAAGGTGGAGAACAAGAAATGAAATTAAATCCAGATAATAGACATACGTTTTTTTCAGAGACCGCCTCCGACTATTTACCCATCATAAATATAAAAATAAAAGGAAAAATATACAAAGCACTAATAGATACAGGAGCGCCTATTAGCCTAGTAGATAATAACAGTGAAGACTTCCAAAAAAAATTTATTAAAAAAACCAATTCACTATAGTACCATAAATAGGAAGGATATAATTAAATACGAAGTTTTAACAGATGCACCGAATGAATTTAATATTCCGCATTACTCAAAAATTAGATGGAAAGCGACCGATTTAAAAGGTAGACAGTATACATTTGTAATAGGGATTGATTTGCTTAATTTTTTCAAAACCATGATAAATTTAGACGAAGGATATACATATTTCAATTAATGACAGAATTACAAACTTTTTGGTAAGTCCATATATAAAGTAAGAGATCTGTACGTTGAAAGCAAAAGAAGTTGATTGGAATAGATTTTCATTAGGTCATCTTAATCATGAAGAGTATAAAGAAATAAAAGTTATTCTAAAAAGATTTAAAAAAATATTTTTCAAAGAGGGTGATCAACTCACCAGTACGCCAAGTATTCAACATGAGATAAAAACTGTAACTGATCAACAATTAAATGCTAAGCTCTATAGATATCCTCCGCAGCATGAGGAAGAGGTAAGGAGAACAATAAAAGAGATGGAACAGCAGGGAATTATAAGGAAACGTAATTCCAAGTATTCAAGTCCCTAAATGGTGGTCCCCAAAAAATTAGATAACTCTGGCCAAAAAAATACAGAATCGTGGTGGACTATAGAAAATTAAATGAAGTGACAACATATGACAAATTTCCACTTCCAAGTATAGACGCTATCCTAGACAAGTTAGGCAGAGCACAATACTTTACTACAATAGACTTAGCAAAAGGGTATCACCAAATTTTAATAAAAGAAAAGGACAGACACAAAACCGCTTTCATAACCCCCCCATGGATTGTATGAGTTTATAAGAATGCCGTTCGGACTGAAAAACGCACCGGCGACATTTCAACGATTAATGAACGAGACATTACGGGATTATATTAAAAAAAATTGTGTTGTATATCTAGACGATATACTCATCTTTAGTACATCTCTGAAAGAACATATAAAGGCTATAAAAGACATATTTACAGTACTAGAACGGACAGAAATAAAAATCCAAATTGACAAATATAACTTTATGAAAAAAGAAACAGAATTTTTAGGACATATTTTAACTAGTGAAGGACTAAAGCCTACTCCAGACAAAATTAGCGTAATTCAAGCAGTAGAGATTCCCAAAACAGAAAAGCAAATAAAAAGCTTCCTAGAACTCACAGGTTTCTATAGGAAATTTGTGAAAGATTACGCCAAGGTGGCACAACCTATAACGAAATATCTGAAGAAAGGAGTAAAAATAAACGTTAAAGGGCATACGAAAAATTAAAATTGTTGATAACTTCACATCCAATTCTTAGGTATCTAAACTTTGACAAAACTTTTACCTTAACCACCGACGCATCTAACTATGCAATTGGTGCGGTACTGTCGCTAGAAGGACATCCGATATGTTTTGCATCTAGAACATTGAACAACCTCGAAAGGAATTATTCGGCAACAGATAAAGAATTCCTTGCAATATTTTGGAGTGTGAACTCTTTGCGACCATACCTCTACGGCAAGAAATTTAGTATACTGACTGATCATCAGCCAATAAAATTTTTGCATTCAAAATATAAAGGGAAGGATATGTCTCCCAGACACCAGAGATGGCTACTAAAGTGAGGAGAATATGACTTTGAAATAGATTATATAAAAGGTAAAGAGAACAGGGTTGCAGACTTTCTTAGTAGACTAGAAAATGCTGAAAAAGAAAGAGAAGAAGTAAAAGCCAGTTTTCACGAAGATCCAAATAAAGAAAAAAATTTCAAAATAAATAATATATAAGAAAATGATGTATCGATGCTGACAGTTCACTCAGCCGAAGAAAATTTAATGGATCATTTCTATATTAAAGAGGAAATAGTTAGCAAGTATAAAACTCAAATTATCTTATCTAACAATAAAGAAGAGGAAATGAAAATTATTAATGGTAAAATAATTATTTTTGTGGCAGTCAGAATCTAACGACATAGGAAATATTTTCAGAAGATATATTACCAAAGAAAAATAGGCATATTCTCCGAATTATCCAAACATAACTATGATATTATTTAAGAAAAATTAATAGAAATGTACTCAAATGACAAGCAAATAGAATTCATCAAATGTACTATGAGAGCCCAGGATATAGAAACAGAAGTAGAAGCAGTTAAACAAATTTTTTTCACCACGCTAGACAAAGTATACACTCCGGCATACAGGAAACATATACCCAAATCAAATACAAAATTTATTATCCAAAATTATTAGAATTAACACAGATAGTAATTAACCAATGCGACCTTTGTATGGAAGTTTAATATGATAGAAATCCTATAAAACAAAAATTAAAATTCATAGAAACACCAGCAAACAAAAATCAAGTTATACATATAAGTTGTGTTCAATAACTTTCCAGTAATTACTAGCAACGAGAGAGTAAGAACAAATATTTTCAAAATTGCTCTCAAAAATATTTAAAAGTAAATGAACACTTTTACAGTCAAAACTTGCAAGCAAATGTATTTTGTTATTGTAAACTTATAAAAATTTAAAACTTAAATTTTTTTACAAAGCATAATGACAGAAAGACTGTTAGAATAATTTCTGATAGTAAAATTTTTACTAGTAGAAATTATCAAAAACATTTTTGTTTCTAAACATATAACGCTCTTTTTTGGCTCTCTAGCTGCTAATTTTTTGTGTACGTGAACACTTACTAGTAAATTATTGATAATTTTCTGTAAATGAATACACCTATAGACACATATGCAATGAAGGGTTTTAGATTCCTAACCGTGATTGATAAATTTTCAAAATTTGGGACAGCATAACATTTAACACCTCCCATACAACGAAAATAGTTTTTGGTATATATCTCAATAACTGTAACAGCTGAAGTCTCCACACTTCGTACGGATGTTTATAGTGCTAATATGCATAATTGCGCTTTGTATGGGCGGAAAAAAATAAATGGGCGTGGCACATCCCATACAACAAAAATAGTTTTTTGTATATATCTCAACAACTGTAATGGCTGAATTCTCCAAACTTTGTACGGATGTTTATAGTGCTAATACGCAGAATTGAGCTTTGTATGGGCGGGAAAAAATAAATGGGCGTGGCACCTCCCATACAACAAAAATAGTTTTTTTTTATATATCTTAATAACTGTAATAGCTGAAGTCTCCAAACTTCGTACGGATGTTTATAGTGCTATATAACGAAAATAGTTTTTGGTATATATCTCAATAACTGTAACAGCTGAAGTCTCCACACTTCGTACGGATGTTTATAGTGCTAATGTGCATAATTAAGCTTTGTATCGGCGGAAAGAAATAAATGGGCGTGGCACCTCCCATACAACGAAAATAGTTTTTTGTATATATCCCAATAACTGTAATAGCTGAATTCTCCAAACTTTGTACGGATGTTTATAGTGCTAATATGCAGAATTGAGCTTTGTATGGGCGGGAAAAAATAAATAGGCGTGGCACTCCCCATACAACGAAAATACTTTTTTGCATATATCTCAATAACTGTAATAGCTGAAGTCTCCAAACTTCGTACGGATGTTTATAGTGCTAATATGCAGAATTGAGCTTTGTATGGACGGGAAAAAATAAATAGGCGTGGCACCTCCCATACAACGAAAATAGTTTTTTGTATATATCTCAATAACTGTAATAGATTAAGTCTCCAAACTTTGTACGGATGTTTATAGTGCTAATATGCGGAATTAAGCTTTGTATGGGCGGGAAAAAATAAATAGGCGTGGCACCTCCAATACAACGAAAATATTTTTTTGTATATATCTAAATAACTGTAATAGCTGAAGTCTCCACACTTCGTACGGATATTTATAGTGCTAATATGCATAATTGAGCTTTGTATGGGCGTGAAGAAAATAATAGACGTGGCACCTCCTTTACAAGAAAAAATCTTTTACATATATATGTCAATAAATGTAACAGCTAAAATCTCAAAATTTAGTATGAAAATTTATTATGCTAATATGCATAACTAAGATGTGTATAGGCAGAAAGTGAATTATGAGTGTGGAACCTCTAATAGCATGGAAATATTTATATATGTATCTCATTAACTGTGACAGCTTAGGTCTCCAAACTTTTTGGTGTGGCACCTTCCATGCCATTGGATTTTTTTTACATGTACTTCAAAATTTGTTATAGCTAGAGTATTAAAATTGTATATGGATGTTAATGTTTGCTAATATACATAACTGAGGTGAGTTTACTTAGGAGAAAAGGGAATAATGAGTATGGCACCTCCCATACAACAAAAATGTTTCCTTATATAAGTCTCAATAGCTGTAAAAAACGTGTTCATATTTTTCTTAAACCAGTTGAGCACAATTCAAATCATTAGTTTAAAGGTAACAGAAATAACTTCAAAATTACCAATAAAATGTTTATCCCTTTTTACCTCTTAGGATCGAAATTTTATATTCATATTTTTTCGAGACCTGTCGAACGCAATTTAAAAATATAATTTGAGCCTTTTTTTATCTTTTTCGGTTCCGAAGGTACAAAATAGATAAAAGCAGTTTCAAAATATGGTTTTTACCCTGTCTAGCCTCTAATGGTCTTATATTTCAAAAAAAGTACGAAAAATGCATTCATAACTTTGAATAAATTAAATTATAATTTTATCTTTTTTAAGTTCAGAAGCTACAAATTTAACCAATACATAGTTCAAGTCTTGCCCTAAGCATTTAGGCTATGCAATGATGAATCTGTCTGTCAGTTAGCAAGTCATTAACACAATTTTTTTCTATACATTACACTGTGTGAAATTTTTTAAGTCATGGAAAAATAACCATATACGGACATCACTACGTGAAAGAATAACAAAAAAGAAAAGACCCGTGTCTCCCAGTTTTGCCCAAAGTCGTGCACTTTTTTTTATGGGCCCCCAAAGATTTTGGGCCTTGGTGCCATTTTTGCAAAAAGTGATAATTAACTCTTTGAGGCAAAGTTGTAGCCCTTTTTATAAAGAACAAAAATTATGAACATAAAAATTAAAAAAAGAATAATTTTAAATCAAATTCGCAAAAAACTTTAAAAAATTCAAATTTTTTTACCTTTTTCCCCCTGTTCAGGTCGATAGGTAGCAAACCCTTCAAAATTCAAGGAAACAGTCAACTACAAAAATTTACCTAATATCCCAATAAACAACTTTTTAGAACATATAAACTTCCTAGGAATGATTCTTAACACCGTTTAGGTAGTGCTTAGGTAGCCGCAAAAGTTAAAAATTTCCCCAAAATGTATGTATGTACATACATGTAGTTATGAAGCTATCTCTTCCTTACGTTTAATAAAATTGCCTTAATTACATATGTATATTGTATTTGTCTTGTGTGTAATAGAGAACTCTAGTGCATATAAATATGTGTATATTCATGTGAGATAGCCGCGAAAAGTCTTGCAACCTAAACAGGTAGGCAAACATTGAAATTGCTGGAAACCCTAAACAACAAAATACATCATACACAAATCGCAATAATGATCGTTAACGGCCTTTAATTAAATTATGTTCATATTTTTTTTATTGCTTTGTTATTACTTTTTAATAATGATTGTTTATACCACCAATAATTTACCCATGTACCAACTACCTATTTTTGTAATAAGAAAGGACAATCCAAAATAAAATAGCAATTGGATAAACTTAAAAAGAAGAAATTATTGCACCCAAACTTATCAAGAAATCAACTACAAAAATTTACCTAAGATTTCAGTAAACAGCTCACGCGATCACGCACCGACCGCACACGCATCAAGGAACGCAGGTCACAATATAAAAGCGACGCGACTCCCATCTCGAGGCACTACATAGCGAGAAGTCAACGAGATCTCAGCGGTGAAAGTTATAGAGAAAGTTCTACAGCATTATTCGCATACAATATTGGCAACTGACAATTTCAATATGCAGTGTAAAAAGATTTATTTCTTTTGCTACATTTGCGGTCATCAAATCAGAAAAAATAATTCTACAAGATTTCAAAAGGAAAAGAATCTTTTAACAAGTGAATTTTAAAGAGCATATAAGTAATTTATGGACGAAATAGATTTGACCGGTGAAAATCACACACCTAACGCAGTGTGTCGCCAATGTTATAATAATCTCACAGCATGGTTGAATGGAGGCAAACATAGTATGAAATATTGTAAGCCGGTAAACTGGATTAATCGCCCAGGTGATCATGGTGGAACCAGTTCTTATGCATGCGTTAATTACACATCTTTATTAAATAGACATGATGAGAAGAACAAAATTTATAAAGCAACTGTATGTAACAGCCACACTTCCAGTGCTTGCACCTGAAAATTTTGTATTCCCAAGGCCGCAAACTCCAGAACGTAGGACAGAATTTACAGAAATGACAACAGCAGGTGGTGTTACTAATTAAGATCGATTTGATACCGATTATGAGCCCCAACAGGGAAGAGATGGACCAAAGCTAATAACTAATAAAAATTCAAATTCTACGAAAATAAATGAAAGATTTGCTGTGATTTGAAGGTCATCAATATTTTGCAAGGAATCATCGCCCTCATCGCTTTCCAAAATTCTTTTGTGTTCTTTGTAATTGGGATTAGCGCTCACCTGTAAATCAATTCCAATGTTTATTCATGGAGCCAAAGAGGAAGTGTGCAGGAACAAATGAAACAACATAGACTTAAGAATGCACCTCTTATTGACAATACTCAAGATATTTTGCTGCCACCGCTCCATATAAAATTAGGAATTGTTAAAAAAATTCTTTGAAGTGGTTGTTGTAAATTTTTCAAGCGCATTCGACTATTTGAAAAGCGTTTTCCCAAAGCGTAGCGATGACAAAATTAAAAAAGCTACTGCAGTAAACTTAGAACGATTTTTTGTTCACCTCGTTGTACTATAGCTATTAACACTATGTTAATGTTTTCTTTTCTGCCCTTATAATTGTCTTCATTTAATAGGCGTACTTAATGGCCCTGACATTAGAAGCTATTCAAGAGCACCATAGTCTTGGGAGGGGATCGAGACGCGGAACCGCAGGCAAGAGAATGGGTGAAAAAAATGCTATATTATTTTGAGAAAATCGGCATATCGAGGACGTTTAATCTGCATTTTCTTCATTTTCATTCTGACGACTTTATTAAAGAACTTCCTACCGAATCCGATGAGCGAGGAGAACGGTTTCACCAAACCACAATGCCCATGGAAAAACGGTACAAAGGCAAAAAATTCGACGCATTGCTTGCAGAGGTGATATCAATTTTATAGATGCATGGTCTTGCATTATTTTTGATTTTTTTTCTAGGTATGTTAGTGGAGTCACAAGATAACCCTTTATGAAGTTAATAAGGTATGTGAAAAAGAAAGGGCTAATGATGGAAGGCAGTCTGGAAGCAACGTGCCTGTGGACACCATAAGTTCTGAATCAGAGTCAGATTCGGACGACGATTTGGATCCTCAACTAAAGAGAGCGCGATTTGCAACTCCAGGGCCATCAACGAATATTTTTTTTTATTATTTTTTTGTAATAGACAGCACAGTATCTCAATGTTGAAGAAAATAAAAAACAAATGAAATTCAAAAATTTTTAACTTTGGCGGCTACCTAAGCGCTACCTAAACGGTGTTAAGAATCATTCCTAGGAAGTGTATATGTTCTAAAAAGTTGTTTACTGGGATATTAGGTAAATTTTTGTAGTTGACTGTTTCCTTGAATTTTGAAGGGTTTGCTACCTATGGACCTGAACAGGGGGAAAAAAGGTAAAAAAATTTGAACTCTTTAAAGTTTTTTGCGAATTTGATTTAAAATTATTCTTTTTTTAATTTTTTGTGTTCTTTATAAAAAGGGATACAACTTTGCCTCAAAGAGTAAATTAAAATTCCGAACGGTTTGCAAGATATGAGCCTAAGAATATTATCACTTTTTGCAAAAATGGGACCAAGGCCCCAAATATTTGGGGGCCCATAAAAAACAAGTGCATGACTTTGGGCAAGACTGGTAGACACGGGTCTTTTCTTTTTTGGTCTTCTTTCACGTAGTGATGTCCGAATATGGTTATTTTTTTCGTGTTGCACTGTGTTATTTTGTAAGCACAACAAACATTTAAAAAAATTAAACAAAATATTTACAAGGGGCGGATAGGGCTACAAAATAATGAAGCTATTAAAAACTGAACTGTTTGTGAAGTTTTTCTTGGTAATAGCTTCCCATCATAAAAGATGCAATATGCTACAGATTTCTATTCATGCTTTATCAGTAATTTTCAGTAATTATTAATGAAACAAACAAAACATGTAAATAACGTTATTTACACGCTATTAAGGATGATATTTTGTGAATTATGTGTGTTTAGGTAAAAATTCGTTTGCTGATTATATATATTGTTAGGCAATACGTGTTTGGAGATACTCGATGCTGGATGTATTCAATAAAATGGCAAAAACGAGGCTTGCCGCATGCACACATTCTTATTTGGTTAGTCGAATAGATTATATTATAAGTGCCGAGATCCCTAATCCCGAAACAGATCAAGAACTACATGATGTTGTAATTACGTATATGATTCATGAATTGTGTGGCACCATTAACCCCCAATCTCCGTGCATGGTCAACGGCAAGTGTTCCAAACAATATCCACGAAAATTGACGGCGGAAGCTATTACTGGCAATGACATTTATCCATTGTATCGGCATTGATCGCCCAATGACAACGGTCAAACTATTACGAAGAAAGTAAAAGGAAACGATTTTGTGATTGACAACAGTTGGACTGAGCCATATTCGCCACTTTTTTCCAAATCATTTAAGACAGATTGCAATGTTAAATATTCTAAATTAGTGAAGTCGATCAAGTACATCTGCAAATATGTCACGAAAGGCAGCGATATCGCTGTTTTAGCATCCAAAATCTCCAAAGGCAACGATGAAACTACGCGTTATCAAATTGGGCGATATGTGAACTGCAATGAGGCAGCTTGGCGTATATTCTCATTCCCTATTCACGAACATCATCCCACTGTTGTACATTAAGCAGTGCATCTGAAGAATGGCCAACGAGTATATTTCACTGTGGCAAATATTGTTCAACGAACTGAAATACCTCCAGCGACAACATTGACAAGTTTCTTTCCTGTTTGTCAAAGCGATCCGTTTGCACAAACTTTACTTTACTCGGATATGCCACAGTATTACACTTGGAACGCTTCTTCAAAAAATTTTAACGTCGAAAGAAAGACATAATGGTTCCTTGGCATCCAGATTTGCGTTCAAGTGATGCTCTTGGTCGCATTTATACAGTTCATCCGAAGAATGGTGAATGCTTTTATTTGCAGTTGTTGCTGGTGAATGTTCGTGGTCTAACATCATTTGCATTATTTCGTACTGTTAATGGTATAGTCTGCCCAAAATTTTGTGCTGCATGTCAAGAACTCAATTTTCTTGAAAACGATAATCATTGGGATACGACAATCGCTGAGGCATATACGAACATTATTTGCTATTGTCATTATTTGATATTGATATGCTTCCCGTCAAGTCCAAGTGACCTGTGGAACAAATACAAGGACAATGTGTCAGAAGACATTTTACATCAGTATCGTGTCAGTTAGAGAAATCCAAATCTTGAAGTCTATGCGAAGATGCATAACCTTATTTACCTTATTATGAGAACTTAAATTTTGGTCTGGTACTGACTGGACTATTATCAATTACATATTTTTAAGATAAGAATACTTATTGTTAGTTTGCATTAGCGAACATTCAATAATAATAATATGGAGAAAAAAAAGATCCATAGCCGGGCCTTGTTCTTAATTGAAGACATGTGTTACCTTATTTGCGGCAGTTTGTTAACCAGGTTAGGACTGCCAGCACCAGAACATTAAATGAATGAGCTACTAAATCGGGAATTGGAGCGTGAACGTGAATACGATCGACATGACTTGAACCAATTAGTTCAAACCAATGGTTTCCTCCTAAACCTCCAACAGAAGGAAGCCTATGATAAAATATTGAAGGCAATTGATGCCCCCGGTGGAACTGGGAAGACTTTTGTCATGTCATTGATTGATCCAACATTCCTGTAGCGGTAGCTTCATCTGGAATAGCGGCCACATTGTAAGAAGGGTGCCGCACAGGTCCCTCAGCGTTAAAATTGTCATTAAACCTTCAAAATATAGAGCAACCGACATGTAACATTGCGAAAAACTCCGCCATGTCCAAAATTTTAGTAGCGTGTAATGTCATTATCTGGGACGATTGCACAATGGCACAAAAACGCGCAATAGAATCTCTTAAAAGAACACTAAAAGATCTGCACAGTGACTCAAGATGTTTCGGAGGTGCAATGATTTTAATGCCTGGTGATTTCCGACAAACACTACCAGTCATTACAAGATTGACGGCTGCTGATCGAATAAGTGCTTGCCTTAAATCCTCAATTCTATAGCGTTTTGCAAAGATACTGCAGTTGACAGAAAACATGAGAGCTAGCTTGCTCAACGATTTATCAGCTCAAGATTTCTCCAACCACTTGTTGATTATCGGTAATGGCCGTATTCCCGTCGACGAACTAAATGGATTGATTTCGTTTCCTCAAAATTTTTGTAATTTTGTATCGTCAAAAGAACAGCTCATCCAGAAAGTATTCCCCAACACAATTGCTAACGGGAAAAATTATGACTGGTTGAGTGAACGGGCAATTTTAGCAGCTACAAATATAGATGTTGATGACTTAAACTATGTAAATAGTTCAGAACCAAATCGTTGGTACTCTGCATTCTTTTAAATCAATTGATTGTGTAACAAACAAAGATAAAGCCACCAACTGTCCAACTGAAGTTTTAAGTTCCTTGGATGTGCCCGGCTTACCTCCGCACAACCTGGAACTGAAGGTTTGCTCGGTAGTTATCGTGCTTCGAAATTTAATCCAACCAAAACTTTGCAATTGAATGCGTTTGGTAATAACAAAACTGATAGTCCATGTTATTTACGCAATTATACTTAGAGGGAAATTCAAAGGTGAAGAAGTTATCGTAGCGAGAGTTACGATGATACCAACCGATATGCGTTTTGAGTTTAAGCTAATTTAATTTCCTATTCGTCTTGCATTCGCAATGACAATTAACAAATCACAAGGACAATCCTTGAGTATTTGTGGTCTTAATTTAGAAAATACATGTTTTTCTCATGGCCAAATATACGTTGCATGTTCACGTGTGGGCAAACCATCTGCTTTATTTGTGCTTGCACCTGATAACAAAACAAAAAATGTCGTATATCACAAGGTACTGCACTTAAGGAAATTCACCTAAACATAACCCATGCACGAAAATACATAGCTTCCCTAACAGCTTTTACCTGAAACGCCATATTTTTGTAATCTTTTTGAATTTTTGTTTTCTTTATAAATATATTCCAATGAACTATTTGACTAAATAAACTTTGCACTCTTTTAAAAAAATCCATATATTCAATAATTGTTAGGTGGTACGAAGTTCACCGGGTCAGCTAGTTTTGAAATAAACGACGCAAAAAATAAATTAATGACAATATGTATTAATAAAACAAACAAGACAAAGACGCGGACTAATGAACGGTATAGGCAGTTAATCGAAGTGGTTGTTTGGAACTTAGATGATGAGGACAGAAAAATGATACAAAACCATCTCTTTAGAATCAATGAAATAAAGGAAAACAATAGTCAACAAATTATTATTAATGATTATTTTAATACCACTATAAGTCATTTAAGGAATGTTGAAAAAATGACAAAAAAAACAAATAGAAGATAAATTAAACTATATAAATAAATTTGTAGAAATAGAAAAAACAAAAATTTGTACTTAGAACAATTAACGAATATACAATTAATAAAAAACAAAATAGAGCAACTACAAGATAACGTAATTTCAGCAAAATAGGGTATCATACACCCATACATTTTTACTAGTAACGAAATCCAAGTATATGAAATAGATTACAATTAACTAAAGTATATTCAGCTTAGAACAACATGTCTTAATAATTCATTTTTGATTTTTGGTATAAAAATCCCCAAGAAATTTATAACAGTCGAACTAAAAACAATTGTACCATTAACAGACAATAATAATAATGAAATAGACTATGAAAAACAAATACATTTTGAATTCGCAAATAAAACTTAAAAATTTGAAGAAAACAAACATTTAAGAGAATTAAATCTAAGCAATCATTGTATTTTAAAAAATAATTGCAAGCTTATAAGTAACACAGATTTGGAAATTATACCCTTAGATATAAGCACTATTTTTTTTTTAAATGCAAACAACATAGCTATAAATCAAACTTGTAATAATGATGATAATGTCCTAACAGGAAACTATATAATAAATTTTAACAACTGTACAATTAGAATCAAAGATTATTATTTTTCAAACATATTGGAAATTGCTGAAGAAAAAACAATATATAAGAATACCAATATTATACAAAATTTTACTCATAAATTAACACTGGAACAAATTATCGAAGAAAATTAAAATTATATTCAAAATATTAAAGAATTAAAGTTCCACAAAAAGATTACATATAGTTGTAATATTTTAAAGATAACCATAATACTTATTTTTATTTTTATAGTATTAAAAAAACATAAACGTATTAAAATTAAGATAAACAATAGAATTCAGGAGAATTCTAATCTAAAGTGGGGAGTAGTTACATATATGTATACTTTCCCTGATAAAATAGACAATTTCTTAGAAGCAATAAGAAAAACATAACAACAAATTTTGAATAACTAAAAATCCATTTCCGATTTAATAAAATAAATAAAAAGGAAATTAAAAAAGTCAAAATTATTTTACGGTTGCAATTCCAAGAATTGCAACGGTTAAAATAATACAACTAATAAGTTTGTAATCTTTAATATAAATCACGGTCGGAATTCCAAGAATTGCAACGGTTGAAATAGAACAATTAATAAGTTTATAATATTCAATACAAATCAGCAATATTGTAAAATGCTGATTTTAGATAATTAAACATTAGCATAAGTCTCATTGTAATGGTAAAAGAATGAATAAATGACTTGGTAACAATCCCAAGCAAAGAACGGTTCGGTTCTCCTAAAGTATAGATAATACATAATTCGTGCGCATGAGAGGTGTACTAATACATAGTGGTTGGGAGAAGCACGTTTGTGGAGCAATTAAAAAAGAAGATGCCAAGACTGAAAAAGATAAGGAGGTGTGGGACGAAGATGATGCCAAAGCTCTGGCGACTATTACACTTTGTTTAAAACCATCACAGTTGAATTTCGTTAAAAACAGTAAGACATCATATGACGCCTGGAGAAGTTTCGAAGAGTTTTATATACCAAGCGGCCCATTAGAGAAAGTGTTGCGGTGTAAGCGCTTAACAAACCTCACATTGCATGAAGGTGGAAACATCAGTCAACATATTAATCAGTTCACGCAATTGTTCGAAAAGTGTTACGCGCGTTTGACTTGGTGGCTTCGGAAAGTTGAACTTGGGTTAGTTCATTCCCTGTGCAACTCGCCGAGCTATATAAACGATGGTTAAGGGCATGAAAGGTTTTGCCAGCTAACTCTATGTTCGGTATAATGTGGTTCTTAACCCGCTTTAATAGCGCATAAGCATATAACGTGGTCTGCATGCCAAATAATACCTCAGACCCCGTGAAGAACATTCATAAATAAAAAGTTACTAAGTTGTATGAAAGGATGAATTGGTAGTCATCTTATTGTACGTTATACCATTGTTTTATCCTCTACACTTTTCTTGCCTCAACATTCCTCCACATAAAAAAAATTAATAGGTCATTTTTAATTCAGAAAAGTTTATTTACAATAAAAATTTTAAATTTTCTTAGCTTACTTAAACCAATACAAATAGCCAAAGACTTAAAATAATACTCAAACACCTATTCTATTTCCGGAAAGAAACTTGGATAATAACTATATTACTATTTATATACTATGTATATATATGCATATACATAATTATATTTAACAAAAAAATTCTATGGACAGTTTAAAGATACTAACAATACACTACAAGCTATTCAACTAATTACATATGTATACATACTAAATACCCTTTCTGGTAGCGGTTGTACGGTGTTGCTCGCAACCTGATAGATTTTGTAGCCACTTAGGACAGTGTATGGTTGTTGTATGATTTGATGCTACTTGGCTGGATTAGTAAATGTTTTGTTGGTTGTCTTTGGATTGAACGTGCCATTGAACATCTGAATACATAATTTTGGTTCACCTTACGAAGTGAGTTGGCCACTAAAGCATCAAATTTTTGGGTTTTGACTTAACACAATTATGGGTTCCTTTTAATGGTTTTCCCTGTTTTCATTTAAGTTTCTTTTGTTAATTAACATACCTTTGGGTTTTTTTTAATAGTTTTGAATTTTTTAATAGTTTTAAATTTTTATTTAGTGGGTCTGGTTTTTAGTTCCTTTACCCTTTTCTTTTATTAAATTTTTTTTTGTTTAATGTTTCTTTAGATTTTATAAACTTTCCTGTTTTCTTATGAAGTTTTTCCTTCCTTTTTTTTTAAATTTTGATACTATTTATTTTGTGTTTTTTTTGTTCGATCTTTCAGATTAAAATTTACTTTTACATTTTTAACCTTTTAATTTTAATAACTTTTCATCTGATCGGCTCTTAACTTTCTTGCTGACTGCCATGTGCTTCAGTTTTTTGCACCATGCTGTTCCTGGCTTTGGTTTTTTTTCCTTTTACTCACTAGTTGTCTCCTATTCTTCCTATATCTGTCTCGGCAGGTTTTGCACGTTTTGCCAAGTGGTTCAATATCATTGGCCAAAAAAAAACGTAACTGTTTTCCTACGCCATAATTTTCACCATGTAAGTAAGAAAGAAAACCTTACAACAATAAAAATGAGCTCGTAGGACTAGTGTTAGTAAGCGTTTCCCTAAGACAACATATTGCCACCCTTGTAATAATATTGCGGTAGGAAACCCTATCTACACCGGACATTCCTTGCATACCATAAATATCATGGTCGTTGTTGGTGCTAGCTATCTACATATCCTCACGCCTAGCTACTAAGGTTTAAAAGTTGAAAAAAAATGGTTATTAAAAAAAAATCTCGGGTTCCAATTCGTTTTTCCTCTTTTCCTGCCCTTTTTAATAGTCGTCATCAATATAGAATAGAAAAAACTAAGACCAAAAAATTCGTCCATAACAAACCTGCTTCGTATCGAGATCTTCAGTTCAAAGAACGAACAGGAAGGTCGAATTTTCCCCATAACTCATGTCCATATATTTATTAAGGATTGTCACGAAAATGGAAATACAAAAAACATCTAATAAACGTGGGGTACGACCCACAAGCCGGGCATGGTAAGAAAAACGGGGTTGAAACCTTGTTTTGTTTGCATTTGAGGAACTATGGTCGAATGTCCGAAGCATGATATCTTCCTATATAATTCCCCTGTAGGTCCTCAACATCGTACAAAGCATTGCCAACTTTGCCCCGGATTCTACACTTTGTAAATTTGGGAAGGAATTTGGCATTAATAGCCCTTTTAAAGTCACTTTGCAAATGCGTTCTTTTAAACACTTCCTGGCCCTCTTTAAAGTCCACGGGCTTAGATCTGGTATTATATGTCTTAGAAGCTTTCTGGTGGGCAATAGTCAAATTTTTTCTTATCTTCTCACAGACGCTTTGTAGGTGATCGCAATGCTCTACCCTTTTATCATCCGACAGCATATTTAACCTTTCCAAAATAGCGTATGCGGACCCGTGAGAAATCATGTTCTGTCCAAAAGTCGCAAAATAAGGCGTGCACTGTATGGCCGAGTGGAAGTCACTGCGTAGAATTGACAAAATCCTCGGTATATCTCTATCCCACTGCATATGGTCCGTGTCGTCTCTCAGAAAATACCGGATTTTTGAAATTATTTCCCTGTTCGCCCTTTTCGATGCATTCGCCTGTGGAGAATAGTAAGCAGTTTTGATATGTGTAATCCCGTACATTGAAAAAAAATCTTGTATCTCTTTGGACGTAAACTGTTTCGCATTGTCACTGTGGACATACTGTGGGACGCCGTAGGTACAGAAAATTTCATTCTGTAAAAACTCGATAACATTACTAGAGGTCGCTAACTTAAAAGGTTTAAGGAACAGAAATTTCGTTAGGTGGTCTAACACGATAAATAATTGTCTGTTTCTTGATTGGCTACACGGATAGGGTCCTAAAAAATCGAAGTATAACCGTTAAAATGGGCGGTATGTGGTGATCTGATTTCCCATAGGAGGGCATAACACCTGGTTCGTTGGCTTGATTGCTTTACAATCATCGCACTTGGCTATATAGGACCTTACGTCCCGTGTCATATCTGGCCAGTAATATTTTTGTCTGATGCAAAAAAGTGTCTTAGCATAACCGCCGTGACATCCTACCTCGTGCGCAGACTGAATAATACCGCCAGCAAGTTCTTTAGGAATCCATAACCTCCAGAGGCTTTCTTTCCGTTCCTCTGCATTCCGAAATTTAACTCGCTTATAAACGAAATTATCAGAGAGACATAGATCGGGCAATGCCTCCCCGTTTTTCTTAATGTTTTCCCTTAAGTCATTATACTCTTGGTTGTCAAATTCCGACGAGGTGATATCAACTTCGGGGGGATTTAAATCCATTCCAAGCCCATCGGTATCAAATCTGGAAAGAGTGTCTGGCACCACGTTCAGGGACCCCTTCCTGTGTTCTATTTGTAAAATCTAAATTCTGAAGCTTTAAGCTCCATCGGGCAAGCCTTCCGTGTAAATCCTTTTGGCCCATGACCCAACGAAGGCTGGAATGGTCAGTGACTATCTCAAAAGGAAGTCCTTCAATATACTGCCGAAATCGCTTCACACATATCACGGCAGCGAGACACTCTAACTCCGTCACCGTGTAATTACGCTGTGCTCGATTAAGTTTCTGAGATACAAGGGCAATTGGTTTCTCTCTGCCCTCATCGTCCAATTGTTGCAGAACGCCGCCGACTCGTATCCGTGATGCATCACAGTGTATAATAAACTCTCTCGCATAGTCTGGCTGTGCAAGAACAGGGGCATTGGACAAGGCGGTTTTTAGTTCATAAAATGAGCTGATTGCCTCTGGGGTGAGACGAAATGGTTTGTTTGTCTTGCGCAAACAATCAGTAAAAGGTCCTGCTAGGTTAAAAAAGTTACTAATGAACGAACGATACCAATTTGACATGCCGATAAAACGTCTAGTTTGGCGGGGCGATTTTGGTGGAGGAAATTCAACAATAGCCTTCACCTTTTCTGGATCAACCTTCAGAGTCCCACTCCATATTATATAGCCCAAGTATTTTATTTCGCGTTGGCAAAACTTACTTTTGATTACGTTTATTGTAAGGCCGGCCGACCTTAAACACTGTGCTACTTCAAGTAGAACGTTCATATGAGTGTCAAAATCTTCGCTACATACAAGCAGGTCATCCAAGTAGATGAAAACGTTCTCGCTGAGCCTGGATGGGATTGCTCTGTCCATCAACTGGCTCATGGTCGGCGGACCATTACAAACCCCAAAAGGCATGACTCTGTACTGATACAGAGGTGTGCCGGGTACTGCAAAAGCAGTCTTCTCCTTAGACGAAGCGGACAATTTAATCTGAAAATATGCATCCTTCAAATCTATACCGCTTATAAAGTGTGTATCTTTCAGTCGGCTAAGAAACCCGTTTATATGGGGAAGCGGGTAGGAGTCTTTCTTAGTCAGGAAATTAAGTTTCCGGCAATTCAGGCAAAGCCTGATCTTTCCCGGTTTGCGTACTGTAACAATAGGACTGCACCACGGGGAATTAGATTCCTCTATTACCTTAAGTTCCAGTAACCTGTCCAATTCCCTATAAACTTCCTCCTGCCGGGGGGAAGAGAGAGGATAGTGTTTCGATCTTACCGGCGTGGAATCGCCCGTATCGATGAAATGCTCGAGAAGGTGTGTACATCCGAGGCCCATTACCTCATAAGATGGAAAGTTTCCAATTACTTCGTCGAGCCTATACCTTTGGCCTCCATCAAGTTCGTGAAAATTTAAATGGGAGTCGGTATTGACCTTGATGCACGATATCTCTGGAATTATTTGTGGTGCAAGTGCAAAAGCTCTCCAAAAGTCCCCACCGAGGTAACCCTCCTGCGAAAGTCCAGGTGCCACGTAAAAGGTCATATGTTTTGTCACGCCCCTAAATGTTACTGGAATTATGCCAAACCCTAGAATTTCATTTCCCGAACCGTTTGCCGTCCTGACCCTTGCCCTAAATTTTCTCATCGGAACGTTGTTCCTGTTTATCAAGTCCAGGCTATTTACTCCCAGAAGGGACACATTTTAATTTTTGCGTAAGGCCTACCATCGTCAGCGTTCGCCAGGCAAGTAGTTTCAATTTTCCTTCGAAAGTTTCGCCGCGCCTTGTATCTTGACCTGCATTTTAAAATTCGTAAAGAGCGGTTGGGATGAGAACATTTCTGCTGCTGTTGAAAGTAAAGTTGTCGTCGCCTTTGTAAGGAGTGGTGTTGTTCGTCAAAGTGTGTCGCGTTTTCGAAGTCAATTCCAGAAAATTTGTGTGATTGGTAAGGTTCAGAAGTTAAACTCTTCGGTGACGTTTTGTCCACTTTGTTCGTTTTAGTTCCGGGATTTAGTCCGAAGAACGAGCGTTCCCGGTCATTCGCTCGCTCCTGTAACGGTTTTCCGTATGGGGCTCCTTACAGTTTGGTGTTGTGGCACCTCTTAGTCCGCATTTATAGCAAAAAACGAAACGATTTTCAGACGGACAATATATATAGCTATGCCCCATTTCCAAACAGTTCCAGCATTTTATTTTGGAATCATCCCTCCCAGTTGCTCTCTTAAACTCGTAGTGTACGGACGTGTCTAAGCGA
The DNA here is from genome assembly GCA_963583895.1 of Melanophora roralis. Taxonomy (NCBI): domain Eukaryota; kingdom Metazoa; phylum Arthropoda; class Insecta; order Diptera; family Rhinophoridae; genus Melanophora; species Melanophora roralis. Next base: position 5,173,766 of record OY757192.1, read on the forward strand.
GTGTATATTTGTAATAGGTGATATTTGTAATAAGTTACAAAAAAAAAAAATTGTTAATATACATACCTACAAGACATAAGTGAGAATCGAAAATAAAACAAACAAAACAAAAAAACCAAACGGTTAATGAGTAACAGTAATCGTAGTGACAGTGGGCCTTATAGCCGAAATGCTTACATTGTGTTAAGCTCAGAAAGCGTTAGCAATGAAAACATTAGAGACCCTGAATATAATAGAAACTATTTAAGTGCAAAACCGAAAACAAATACAAATAATTTAAGTGCAAGTGTGCCTAATTTGAATAAATGTACTGAACAAGGGACAAATTTAGCCCAATCTCTGTTTAAAAACTATAAAAAAAATACCGAGGTGCCATCTTCATCGCGGTCTTCTTTGTCAAGTTCTGGTGTCGCACCTACAGCTGCTAAAAGGGCTCCAGGCCTAATTTCTGCGTGTGCTCCTAAGATCCAGGTAGGGATGGACAGGTACGTAACAGTTCTTAAAAGGGGGAGAAGTCCAAAATCGGCAGAAACATCTCTACCTGCAAAAATGTTGAAAGACGATGAAAGGCCAACCTCATTGCAAAATCGTTTTGCCATTCTGCAAGAGGATAATGATGCCCCCGTTACTGAAAGAAAGTCCTTTAAGCCACCTCCGATTTATTTGAGGGAAAGGAATTCGAATGATCTTGTAAAGTTTTTAGTAGGTTTGATTGGAGAAAACAACTTTTACGTTACTAACATGGAACGAGGTAACATATACGAGACAAAAATTCAGGTGAATGATGAAAACGCTTACCGCACCACTATTTCGGAGCTCGAAAAACTTAAGAAAAATTTCTATACTTACCAGCTTAAGAACGCTAAGGGCCTCCAGGTAGTTATAAAAGGTATTGACTCTAATGTTGACCTGGAGGAAATTAAAACCAATTTGTGCATGAAGGGCTTTAGAGTCAAATATGTATCAAACATGAGGAACAGGGAAAAATATCCTCAACCATTATTCCGGGTGGAGCTTGAGCCCAGTGACATTAAATTGAAAAAAAATGAAACACATCCGATATATGATCTTAGATATATTATGCACCGTAGAGTTATAGTGGCCACATAAGCGATCTGGGCCCGTACAGTGCTTAAACAGCCAGGAATATGGCCACACCAAAGCATATTGTAAATTGCCTTCTGTTTGTGTTGTGTGTGGGGATTTGCACGATACGACCAACTGCGACAAGCCAAAAGAAGATCCTAGGGTGAAGAAATGCAGTAATTGCGGGGGAAACCACACCGCCAACTATAGAGGTTGCCCTGTTTTTGACTTGGTTAAACGCTCATCCAAGCCGAAGGTAGTTCCTGCCCCTCCCCAGCCGTTAAATATACCAACAACAAACATTCCCCAATTAGCACAGCCAACTACTAGTCAAATTTCTTACGCCAGCGCACTAAAGTCAAACCAGTCGAATGCACAAAGGCCAAACCAACCGACCACACAACAACAAGTGCCAACAAGTGAACCAACTGGTCCCAATTTTAGCCGCCTGGAAGCCGTAATTGACAATATGGTCAAACAATTTACGCATATAATGGCGCAAATGGCTGGCATGATACAGGAGATGCAGAAAATGCAGTCTGCTCTTCTGCAGGCCATGCTTAAAAGACCATGAACTGCCTAAGGGTTTGTTTCTGGAACGCAAACGGCATCCGCTAACACAAAAATGAGCTCGAATATTTATTAATACACCATAAAATTGACGTCATGTGTATTTCCGAGACTCATATGACATCTAGGAGCACTTTTAAAATAAGTGGATACAATTTTTATGATTCGAAGGATCCCAGAGATAGATCATGTGGTGGCTCGGCTATACTAATCAAATCAAGAATTAAACACCAATGGTTAGGTGGCATCTCCGAATGCTATATTCAAGCAGCAAACGTTTGCATTGATGAATTTTTCGCTAACCTAGTTATTTCGTCAGTGTATTGTCCACCCAGGTTCTCCATAACGAAGGATCAGTACAACAGTTTTTACAAATCTTTAGGTCCCCGCTTCATAGCTGCTGGAGACTATAACGCTAAACACACCTACTGCGGTTCCCACTTAATTAGTCCCAGAGGTCGTATCTTGTATGATTCCGTATCTGAAATGGGTCTTTGTGTTGTTTCTACCGGACAACCAACCTATTGGCCAACCGACCACAATAAAATTCCAGACGTAATAGATTTTGGCGTAGCAAAAGGTATATCCCCGGAGCTTATTGAGGCGCAAGCCTCTCTGGATTTATCTTCTGACCACTCACCCACAATTATCACTATTTGCAGTCCTAACCAAATCGCAACTAGTGATTTTTTCTTATCCAAAAGAGTGAATTGGTTGAAATATAAAAAATATATCAGCTCTCACTGCTCGGAACAAATACCACTAAAAACTCCCCAAGAAATCGATGATTGCCTAAATATCCTAAATGAAAACATTAAAGAAGCCGTTGAACATGCTTCTTCAACATACCGTCAGGTCAAATACAACAAAATTTTTTCTGTCGATGTTGAGGAGCTTTTATCTGAAAAAAGGAGAGCGCGAAGAGAATGGCAACAGCATAGATCGCCCCAACTTAAAACGAAGCTAAAAAAGTGTACAAATCGCTTAAAAAACTTGCTGGAGGTACACAGAATTGCATCAATTAAGAAGTATTTGGAAGGTCTAGACGCGACTCCTCAAACAAATTATTCTCTATGGCGATCAGCCAGTCGTCTCAAAAGACCCGTAATCGCAAAACCACCACTGCGCAATCTAAGAGGATCCTGGGCTAGAAATGATGAAGAAAAATGCGATCTGCTCGCAAGCCATTTAAGAAATGTGTTCACTCCTAATACATGCACTGACGTGAGGGAATTACCGCCTGTTGTTTCTAGACGTCCTATAGAAATACGTTTCCGATGTTCAGATGTGGTAGAAGCTATAGCTAACCTTAATGATAAAAAAGCTCCTGGCGTTGATACAATAAGCAACAAAATGCTCATTGAGCTACCTTTTACAGCAAAAAGAATAATTCTTTTTATTTTTAATGCCATAATACGGCTTGAACATTTTCCACCAATATGGAAAGTTGCCTTAGTAAAGATGATTCCTAAGCCTGGTAAAGATCCTTCTAAGGTGGAGTCTTATAGGCCTATAAGTTTGTTACCAACTTTGTCAAAACTGTTTGAAAAGCTGCTTAAAAACAAGCTTACTCCGATCCTGAATGAAAACAACTGCATTCCAGATCACCAATTTGGCTTTAGAAGTGAACATAGCACAATAGAACAAACTCACAGACTGGTGCAGGTTATAAGAAAAACTTTCCAGGAAAAAAAGTACTGCTCCGCGCTTTTTATAGATGTCTCTCAGGCTTTCGATAAAGTATGGCACGAAGGCCTGTTAAACAAACTAAAGCTAAACCTTCCAGCTAATATTTTCAACCTACTAGAAAAGTACATAACCGGTCGACAGTTTAAAATCAAAGAGGGAAACCAAATAAGTTATTCTCAACCAATAGGGGCTGGTGTACCTCAAGGGAGTATACTAGGTCCAATTTTGTACTTGCTTTACATGGCAGATATGCCAACAAACAGTTTTACGCACACGTCTACATTTGCTGACGATACCGCTTTTCTTAGTATTCACAAAGACCCTAAAGAGGCTTCGAACCAGCTGCAACAACACGTAACCAAAGTTGAAAAATGGGCAAAATTATGGGGAATAAAAATTAATGAGCAAAAATGTACCCATGTTACTTTTACTTTACGCAAAGAAACGTGCTCTCCAATCCTTATTAACAACCAAAATGGTGCCTCAACGATTTGTGACGAAATACCTTGGCATTCACCTGGACCGTCGCCTTACATGGAAGACGCATATAGATGCGAAGTTGACACAAATGAAACTTAAAGCTACACAACTTCATTGGCTAATTGGCAAAAACTCTGTGCTTCGTCTTGATTGTAAACTTCTACTCTACAAATCGATTTTGAAACCAATTTGGTGCTACGGTATACAATTATGGGGCACTGCTTCCGCCTCTAACATAGAAAAAATTCAACGCCGTCAAAACAAAATCCTAAGAATGATAACTGGTGCTCCTTGGTATATTAAAAACAGCAACATCCATAAGGATCTACAAGTTCCACTAGTTAAATGCGAAATCCTGAACTATGTGGACAAGTATTTAAAGAAGCTGGAAACGCATCCAAATCCGCTCGCTCGAAACATCTTGCAACATAGTGGACACACTCGCCTGAAAAGAAGGGACACTATTGAACTTAGATGAAACTGTTTAAATTAATTTACTATGTTATGAGAACTTAAATTTTGGTCTGGTACTGACTGGACTAATATAAATTACTTAGTTTTAAGAATACTTATTGTTAGTTCGCAAAAGCGAAGATTCAATAATATAAATATGAAAAAAAAAAAAAAAAAAAATCCCTCCTGGTAAACTGTTTGCCTAAATTTAAAGTCTCTATCTGTGGATCGAGTTCTCCATTCGCTTCTTCGGGAACCAAATCAATTTCGTGAACATGTCTTGATTGGTTGGCATTAACTGTCGAAACCCTATTTTCGTAAAGGCATTTCTCAGCCCTCCTTCCCAGTGTGCGTAATTCCCCTAAATCGGTCGGATTAGAGATAAACAGCATCATCTTTATTTCAGGGCTAACATTTCTCTTAATAATTTCTATAAGTGAGGAATCTGCCGTATGGAAGTTATCATAGCTCTCCTTGGCCATTTATTTGCGGCCTGAGATCCTAAGTAAAATTTCCTGATCTGTCTCCAAAGTACTAAATTCACTCATTAAGGCGGTCTTCAATACTGTGTAAGTTACATTGGAGTTTTGCCTAATATAAGTCCAATACCAAGTCTCTGCCTTGTTCGTGAGAAAAATATGAAAATTTGCCATAAGGTTGGCCACCGGGCACTGTGATCTTCCCATCAAAGTATCTATTTTAAACAAAAAGTCGCTAACACAACTCTCCCCGTCATAGGAGACCTTCCAATCTTTCAATTTTATGTTAGACATGTAGGACGAAGCATTCGAAAGGGATATACCTCCGTTATTATAAGAACCAGCGGGAATGGTTTCCCGAGGTCGATTCATAGCCTCCCTCATTTCAGTTAACTCCCTCCTAAATTGATCATGGGTTGCCCTCAAGGCTTCCTGAAAATATTCTACTAATTCTCGGTTCACGGACGATTCCTGGCTGTCATTGCCTCCACCCGTAGCCATCTTCGTTCGCCTATTTAAATTCCCTTAGTCCAGATTATAACCAACTCCCACAGTTTGACCTCGCAAGGTGTCCCCAGTAGGAGAGTGGTTCCCAGTCGAATAGTTCGTTTCGTCCCTATCTAAAATGGTGATATCCCTCTCCTCCAGATTATAGGAGTCAGAGTTAAGTGTGGCGGGAGATGTTCTCAATGCCCTTATACTTGTGCCTAGTGTTGGGCATAATCTTTCTTTTCAGGGAATCGTTCACAATCGGTCAGAAAGGTTAAAGGAAATAGTTCGTTCTTTTCGTTCATCTTTCTTTTATGAAAGATGTTTTGTGTGAAAGATGTTCTGTGGGAAATATGAATGACCGACTGAAACAAGACATGTTGACAGCTTTTTTTTCTTATTTAACGAAAATGGTAATATTGAGTGTTAATTGATAAACAAAAAAAGAATATTTTTAGTGATAAATAAGTTAAAAATATGTTAATAATAAAAAAAAAAAATAAATGTGTGGGGCATGAAATACAAGAGATGTCTGTAATTAAAATAATTATTTCATTATTGATAAAACTATTAATCTAATAAAGAAAATAACTATATAATAGTTGTGTGTGCCAAATGAAAAACTGTTTTTATTTTCGGCCACAGTGACAGACTACCGTTCAATTGAAATAGTTCTTTCATAACCGACGCAATTCTGTGTGAAACATGAAAGGTGAAAGATGAACGAAGAAAGGTTTGAAGGAAAGAGTACGAACTATTTCTCATCTTTCCTTTTACAGAATCGTTCAATTGAACTAGTTCGTTCATGACCGACACAACTCTACTTGTGCCTGAACTCGAATTTGCAACGCTCGTAAACCTTCCTGTCCCAGTAGCAGTATCCTTACCCCCCCCCCCCCCCCCCCAGTCGTAACAGCCGGGGTTAAAGTATTGGAGGTGGAAGTTTGTTTTGCCCTACCCCTAGATGTCAATGCCGCTGATTTTGAACTTCTTGTAACGTATGCACTCGTGTTGGTACCCCTGTGCATAATGCACTCGCAAAAAAACTATATATATATATATATGCATATATATATATATGTATATATGTATATGTATATATATAATTAAAACCAAAGAGAGAGGACAAATAGTAGCAAAAGGTATTTGTTGGATCCCCTGTGAGAAAACCACCGACAAAACCAGGAGCTGTATGGTGAAAACCAGTCCTAGCAAAAAAAAATAAAAAAAATCGCGGCCAGAAAAAAAATTTATAATTCAAAAGTAAAATTTAATTTTAGATGCAGATCGTGTTTCGTTTTTTTTATGCTGTTAATATAAATATATAATTATATGATTCTTATAGATTTTCAAAATATTGGAGGAATGCTGAGCCATCAAAGGCAGGGAAAATTAAAGTGGTATATATTTTGTTTTTTTTTGTTTTGTTTCTGTTCGACAAAAAAAAAAGAATTTGGTGCCACTTTTCCTGACAGGTTCCAAACATAACCCGTGTCGAATGGTACCAATAATTTTATGTACCGCACTCTTGTGTCTAATCAAAATATTTCGCCACCTGTCCAAATTATGTTTAATTTAACCGGGACTGAAATAGACTGATTATACACCAACATGCCCTCAAGACATTGGGTCATAATCGCTACAAATAATTTACCACTTACTATTGTAAATTCGGACTTACACTCCCCAAAATATTTAAAGACAATGTTTTGAGTTATTAAATAAAGGTAATGTTTATATGTATGTATTTGCCCTATTGCACTGCCTCGCATCGCAATTAAATTCATATTTTACTCTAAAGTTAAGACTTATGCGAGGCAATTACAATAACACGCAATTGCAACACTTTTTTAGTATTTTAAACTTTTTACTGGCCTTTTAGTTGGCCTATTTCGTTGGGCGCCATATATGTTACGTGCGTTTGACTTGGTGGCTTCGGAAAGTTGAGCTTGGGTTAGTTCATTCCCTGTGCAACTCGCCGAGCTATATAAACGATGGTTAAGGGCATGAAAGGTTTTGCCAGCTAACTCTATGTTCGGTATAATGTGGTTCTTAACGCGCTTTAATAGCGCATAAGCATATAACGTGGTCTGCATGCCAAATAATACCTCAGACCCCGTGAATAACATTCATAAATAAAAAGTTACTAAGTTGTATGAAAGGATGAATTGGTAGTCATCTTATTGTACGTTATACCATTGTTTTATTCCCTACACTTTTCTTGCTTCAACATTCCTCCACATAAAAAAAATTAATAGGTAATTTTTAATTCAGAAAAGTTTATTTACAATAAAAATTTTAAATTTTCTTAGCTTACTTAAACCTATACAAATAGCCAATGACTTAAAATAATACTCAAACACCTATTCTATTTCCGGAAAGAAACTTGGATAATAACTATATTACTATTTATATACTATGTATATATATGCATGTAATTATATTTAACAAAAAAATTCTATGGACAGTTTAAAGATACTAACAATACACTACAAGCTATTCAACTAATTACATATGTATACATACTAAATACCCTTTCTGGTAGCGGTTGTACGGTGTTGCTCGCAACCTGATAGATTTTGTGGCCACTTAGGACAGTGCATGGTTGTTGTATGATTTGATGCTACTTGGCTGGATTAGTAAATGTTTTGTTGGTTGTCTTTGGATTGAACGTGCCATTGAACATCTGAATACATAATTTTGGTTCACCTTACGAAGTGAGTTGGCCACTAAAGCATCAAATTTTTGGGTTTTGACTTAACACAATTATGGGTTCCTTTTAATGGGTTTCCCTGTTTTCATTTAAGTTTCTTTTGTTAATTAACATACCCTTTGGGTTTTTTTTAGTGGGTCTGGTTTTTAGTTCCTTTACCCTTTTCTTTTATTAAATTTTTTTTTGTTTAATGTTTCTTTAGATTTTATAAACTTTTCTGTTTTCTTATAAAGTTTTTCCTTCCTTTTTTTTTAAATTTTGATACTATTTCTTTTGTGTTTTTTTTTTTTGTACGATCTTTTAGATTAAAATTTACTTTTACATTTTTAACCTTTTAATTTTAATAACTTTTCATCTGATCGGCTCTTAACTTTCTTGCTGACTGCCATGTGCTTCAGTTTTTTGCACCATGCTGTTCCTGGCTTTGGGGTTTTTTCCTTTTACTCACTAGTTGTCTCCTATTCTTCCTATATCTGTCTCGGCAGGTTTTTAACGTTTTGCCAAGTGGTTCAATATCATTGGCCAAAAAAACGTAACTGTTTTCCTACGCCATAATTTTCACCATGTAAGTAAGAAAGAAAACCTTACAACAATAAAAATGAGCTCGTAAGGCTAGTGTTAGTAAGCGTTTCCCTTAGACAACATATTGCCACCCTTGTAATAATATTGCGGTAGGAAACCCTATCTACACCGGACATTCCTTGCATACCATAAATATCATGGTCGTTGTTGGTGCTAGCTATCTACATATCCTCACGCCTAGCTACTAAGGTTTAAAAGTTGAAAAAAAATGGTTATTAAAAAAAAATCTCGGGTTCCAATTCGTTTTTCCTCTTTTCCTGCCCTTTTTAATAGTCGTCATCAATATAGAATAGAAAACACTAAGACCAAAAAATTCGTCCATAACAAAAGCTAGGCGAGACAGATATTGTAATCCAAGATGAGCTTTTGGTAATAATGTTTTTTTTTTTTTTAGTTTGCCACAAGAATATGATCATTTTGTAGTGGTTATTGAAACTCGTGGCGCCTTGCCAAAATTGCCCGTTATAAAGCAAAAGATTTTAGAAGAAGGAGATAGACACAAACAGAAAAATGGCAGAGAAGAAATAGCAACAAGTATGCAGCAAGCATTTACACTAAAGACAACGCTAAGAAACAATAAGTTCAAGGAAGAAAACAAAAACGGACAAGGCAAAATTAAAGGCAAGTGCTTCAATTGCAGCGGATTTGGAAATTTTGCAAAATCTACGAAAAAAAAATAACATATACTACATGCCATTCCGGTAATAGCCTTTTTACACTTACTCATATTTTAGCGGAACGAGTGGAAGATGTGGAAAATGAGAAAAACGTGTTTACATTTGCAACATCTTTCATCTCTCATAATATTTATTTTCACGTGTTTGCGCAAGTAAAAATTTAGTAAAATTGAATTTTAAAAATCTGCAATAATTGGATTAATTACTGCCGTTGGAGAGCAGAAGCAATTATTAATACAATATGCAGGTTCTGTTGAAACTTTGCTAGAGGATGAAGATGATAAAGAAATCTTACTTTTTACGCAACATGTATAAATTCCACGAAGCCTGTGAACATTTGTAAGTACTTTTATATAATTTATGTAGATTTGAATGAATAAAAACTATAAAAACTAAAATGTAGAGCTTTTTGGGAAAAGGGTATTCCAAAAGGTAGCCCAGAGTTCTTTAAAGAGAGCTCGCGAATAGATAGGGCTACGTTTTCATTGCTGGCACATCAGTTGGAGTGTTTAAGAAAACAAGACACCGAATTTCGAAAATCTATTCCATTAGAAAAGCGCGTGGCGATAGCTCTTTGTACATTGGAATCCTCAGATAAATATCGTACTGTAAGAAGGCTTTTTGGTGTTTCGAGTAGCAGCGTTTGCATTATCTTGCATAATTTTTGTAGGGAAGTTATTGAAAATCTAGCAAAAGATTTCCTTCCAGCAAACTTCTTGACAACTTATAAGGTTGAAGGGTGCGTCAAAGGATTTAATGATTTGGGATTTTCTCAGTGTTGAGGCGCAATTGGTAAGCAAATTATTTTGTATTAATAATACAATAATAAAATTTGCATCAATATATTTTGTAATAGATGGGTGCCATATCGAAATTGAACCACCTGCTGCAGAGGCAGCTGACCATTACAACTATAAGTGATAATACTCAGTGGTACTATTTGCACTGGTTGATTTTCGGTAAGTTTTGAAAAATCAAGTGTCTATATTTTTTATATTAGTTACAGTTTTCTATATGTAAATGTTGGTTGCTCAGGACGTTGTAATGACTCGCAAATTTACCAAAAGTCGCAGTTAAGTAAAATAATTGGGACATCAAACATTTTAAAAAAGAAATCTGTGCCTGTGTGTAATACAGAAGTTCCAGTACTGCTTATCGGAGACTCAGCCTTCAAATTTTCCCCAACAGTTATGAAGCCATATCATTTTTCAACTTCCGCCTCGCCGGAACAACAAATGTTTAATTACAATTTGTCCAAAGCAAGACGTGTAGTTGAAAATGCGTTCGGTCACCTAAATGCTAGATTCCGTCAATTAGGGCTTAGAGAACAACCCAAAATTCAACAATAAAATTATTATGTGCTGCTGTATTCTTCACAACTTTTTGAACTGTCACGACAGCCTTATAAATGAAAGTTGGAGTATTGACCAAACTGACTCCTGTCCACAACCAGACGACAACAACATATCTGCTGATTTTTCAGAAGCAGCAGAAAATATAAGAAGATCAATTGCTAAATATTTTACTGAAAGATAGTTTTAAATTTCTTAAACGATAACAAAATTTGTTTAAATCTTTAAATTCATGTTTATCTGAAACTAGCATTTTTTACAAGTATTTACATTTTCGAGATTTTGTATAAACTAATATATTACAACGAATAATCACAACAGATCTTACTATTGTTTTTTAATTATTTAACGGAAAATTAGGGAAAGTCCTTTATATAAAAGTAGAAAAAAAATTTAATCTTACGAATGTATAACCTTTTATACATTATATTTTCTTTTTAAATAAAACCATTATGTTGTTTTTTATATTAATAAAACTTTATAATTTATAGGGTTTGTTGTTGGTTAAGTTTGTCTATATGCATTTCATTGGTTCTTACACCAAATCATCAGTAGACTTCAACCACCCAAATTCTTAAAAAACTCATGAATATTTTCTGTCCTTATATACTAACCTCATCAAACAAAATGAGAATTACTATAAAAAACCAAAACGTTCAAGTTTTTTTAAGAATCCAACAAACCATTATTCGCTATTCGCTTGTTTTGGTTATTCAAATGTAAGGGGAAAAAGAAAATCAAAACAAGCGAATAGCGAATAATGGTTTGTTGGATTCTTAAAAAACTTGAACGTTTTGGTTTTTTATAGTAATTCTCATTTTGTTTGATGAGGTTAGTATATAAGGACAGAAAATATTCATGAGTTTTTTAAGAATTTGGGTGGTTGAAGTCTACTGATGATTTGGTGTAAGAACCAATGAAATGCATATAGACAAACTTAACCAACAACAAACCCTATAAATTAACAAGAAAATTGGGAATAAATCCTAAATAATTAAAAAATTGTGTTTAATAAAACTTTATTAAAAAATTAAACAGTTTTAATAAATTCTTGTATATAAAAATAAGAAAATTAAAATATAAGAACTTTATTTACATAGGAGTAACAAAAAAAACTAAAATATTTTTAATGAAATCTTATTAATTTCGTAACAGAAAACATTTAAGGAGTAAAAACAAAGGATCAAAACAAAAAAACAAATACAATAATAAAACAAAAAAAAACATATATGTACATACTTATATACATATATGCATATATACGAGTATATATAAAGAAATATTATGTATGAACTGAAATTCTCACGTAAAAGTTAAACGCGCGGATAAGTTAACAGTTTTTTGTTATCTACTTGCAGCTCTAAAAAGTAAACTTTTAGGTTAACTTTTTAGAGCGTGTACATTTTTTTTCTAAGCAACGGCTGTTTCAGTGATAATAGTGGCAGCAGGATCTTTTAAAATCTTCTCAGTGGTAATGCTAAATCTTTATTTTTGTTTGATAGATTGTGGTCATGATTAGGCTGACCATTTATTTATTGTCCGAAATCAGTACACTTTTGGTGTTTTTTCTAAGTAGGGTCTTTTTATTTTTTATAGTCTATGAAACTTTTCCAGTTTTAGGGATTGGCCTAAAATTCTTTTTTAAGTCTGTCTGTGTGCCTATGTCTCCTTATAATACAGGTTGGAAATACATACTTGGTTTTGTAAAACAATAAACCAAACGTTACACACTGTTTCAATAAATTATGAAACAGTTAGATTTTTTATGCAAGAGATAACAAGCCATATAAAATCTATTTTAAATTGTTTAATATTATTTCACTACCTTAATCGTTTGCCAGTTCACCCATACCAATTTAACACATATCATAAAATACTCGTTCTTCATGGATAATTTCGGAAATAAGTAGGATTTTTTCGTGATTTTACTTTTAAACCATATAATTTTCCTTATTACTGGTGATTTGGTGTAAGAACCAATGAAATGCATATAGACAAACTTAATCAACAACAAACCCTATAAATAAACAAGAAATATGTGATTAAATCCTAACTAATATTTTAAAAAGTGTTGTTAAACAACAAGGTTTTGTTTTCCGTAGCCCTTATAATACATTTAGTAATAACCAATGGTTATTCAAATGTAAGGGGAAAAAGAAAATCAAAACAAGCGAATAGCGAATAATGGTTTGTTGGATTCTTAAAAAATTTATTGAGGTTATTATATAAAGACAGAAAATATTCATGAGTTTTTTAAAAATTTGAAGTTGAAGTTGAAGTCTACTGATGATTTGGTGTAAGAACCAATGAAATGCATATAGACAAACTTAACCAACAACAAACCCTATAAATAAACAAGAAATATGGAATTAAATCCTAACTAATATTTTAAAAAGTGTTGGAAAACACTTTATATAACATATTATTTTGAAAAATCGGTACAATCAGTAGTATTTTTCAAAAATCTGTATATTTTATATACATATTTCTAATCAATACACCAAATGAAAAATCAGTACATGTACTGACGAAATCAGTACGAATTGTCACCCTACACATACATGACTAGGTACTACTTCTAGCAAGCTATTTGTTCTCGTTGTAGCTTCTCGTGGAATGGGGAACATACATACATGCTTTGCATTGAGTTTCTTGGTGACAATTTTTCAAAACCATACTGTTACGCGTCAGCTACAATTTTGCAAAAAAAAAATGCTTGTAAAACTTATTTGAAGGAAACCCGGCTAAGGGGCATGAAAAGATGTCCGACTAGCTCATATATCGTTATTGTGGTTCTTAACCCTTTTCTTCAGCGCGTAATCATATAGCATACACGTCATGCCTTTTTACCGAGTATGCAAAAAAAACTATACTACTAACTTTTGGAATGAACAATATAAGAATTATGAAGATAATAAAAAAAACAGACAACGCTCTAACAAGACGATGACAAGGTGGAATGTCATGTAGGGTACACTTTTCCCACCCAGTGAATTATAAAACTCCGTGACAGAATTGTTACCCATGATTAGAATCTGTCCCTGTAATATACCAATTTGACTTTACTTATATACTTTAAAATGAATATAGGCCATCCTTCCCTTGCAATTTAAACTAATTTATTGTTTCATTTTATAAGAAGTGTAAAAAAAATGACAAAATAAATATAAAAAAAAATTCATTGATCAAAACATAAGGTAAATACAAAAAAAAGAAGAGAAATTATAATATGCTAAACAAACATATGTACATAAGTATGTATGCAAAAAAAATTACATGATTTTTTTTTTTTGGCTTTAGAATGTAACAAAAAAATAATAATGAATTAAAATAAATGATCATATAACTGTAGCACTTTTATACTCACATAGATTATTTACTTGGTTTGAAGCTTTTTTACTGCCGTTTCATTGATGGGCCCAACAATTTGTAGTACATGGCACTTTTGTTGTTTTAATTCAAACGACGTAAACTCTTTATTTTTAGAAGTAATAAATATATGGTTAATAATTATAGGTACATTAAAATTTTTAAAATAGCTGATTAATTTTTATGCAAGTTAGGTTGTTAAAAAAAATTGTAAGATAACACTTTATTCACACATTATTTTATGTTAGTATTTGATTACTCAAGCTAAGTTCACAAAACTGGCATTTTTGCCTTAAAATATTCTTATATTTATCTAACAATAAATATATTTTAAGTAAGTTAATACATATATTCATGTAATAAAATTCATATTAAAGTTATGTAAGTGATATTAGGTATGTAAGGTTTTTAAATAATTAATTTATTATTTTAAGTTATAATTTTCTTGATTTTATCTTAAGTTATATGTTTAACATTGCTTTATGACAATACAAACAAAAAAAAGTAAAAAAGATTATTTTGGGACTTGACTGGTGTAAGTTACCTCAAGTTAGAAACTCATGTTAAAACAATTGTATAAGACATGTGATTTGGAAATAAGTTACTCTTGTTAAATTAATATAGGTTATAAACTATTTAAGATTACACGTGATCAAAGCAAAAATTGGTTACATTTGTGGTATTTTGAATACGACCTTATCGGGAGCTCCTTAGTAGGTGAGCTATTTACAATGATCCGAGTTTGGAAGCCACGTGCTGGCCCTAAATTGCTAGAAACTGACACTTTTGAGTTTAACAACTAACGCTGTTGCTTCCCCTGTGAAGGTAATATAATCCACCTGCGATCTTCAGAACTTTATTGATGCAAATTTTATGTTTTTAGGATTTCGAAGTTAAATCCGTTTAAATATTTCGAAACCAAAAGTTTATTAACTGATATCTAAACACATGTATTACTTAATTAGTTTTCTTTTAAAAGTTGTCTATTATCTTCTTTTTAAACTTTTTAAGCAACTTCACTCAACCACTTTAACTTTGATAATGGCCTCTAGTTAATGAGGTAAACGAAGTAATGCAAATTTTACTACCAAAGGCTATACATACTTACAAAGTAAGTAAAGGGCAATTGAATGACATTTTGCCAATTTATGGTATGTCTGTCTGTGCAAGTAGAAAACGATAATTCCTAATACGGTAATGAAATATATAAGAACTGAGAGTTTCATATGAGTGTACTGACAAAACGCACAACGTGACAAATATGTAAGGGTTTGAGAGAACTGTATCAGATTCAATAATGAAAACAATTTTGTAGCTATGTTTGGAAGTATCCCTCACTGTCATATGTGATAATTTATTGGCCTTACTTTACAATTTTCCCATTTCAAAAAAAAAAATCTAATTAAAAAGTTAAAAAAAATCGCAACAAAACTGCTTCTTATGTAGATTTACTCGAAATCTTCATAAAAACAGCAAACTGATTTTTTTTTTATATACCCTTCACATGTGTCCCAATAGTTTAGGATAACAGTTTTCCATTATTAATCTTGTAAGATCGTGTGGCTCGACCTACGGAAAGCCGGGCAACAGTAGGTAAGCTTTCGTCTATCTCTTTAAGTTCGAGGCGTGGTATTTTCCAATATAATTGCCCTGTATGTCTTCAATATCATACAAGCTATTACCGATCTTTTTCCTTATTCTACATTTAACAAAACTTCCTATTGATATGCTTGGCCATGTCGCTAATTAAATGGTTTTTTCGAAACACCAATTGCCCTCTTGAAATTCAATAGGTCTACTTCTAAGATTGTAGGTCTTCATGGCTTTGGCATGCGCAGTATCCAAGTTTTTCCGTAGTTTCTCCCTTAATTCACCCAGTTTTCCTGCATGCTCCAATATATTGACATCATCATCCATAAAACACCCAAGCCTATCCAAAATTTGATAAGTGGGTCCATGCTGTACCATATTTTGGCCAAACACTGCATAGTATGGAGAACACTGTATTGATGTGTGAAAGCCGCTCCTCAATATAGACAAGATTTGTGGTATATATGTATCCCAGTGTGAATGATCCCTATGATCCTGTAAGAAACATCTAATTTTAGTAATTATTTCCAGATTTGTGCGTTCGAATGGGGAGCATAAAAACCAGTTGTGATAATATGACTTAAGAAAATCCTTCTTGTGCTTCGACAAAAACTGTTTTCCATTATCACTATGGACATACCTCGGAACTCCAAACGTGGGAAACATTTCTGTTTCAAAAAACAGAATAACATTAGCGGAAGTGGCTGATTTCATAGGTTTGAGAAAAACGTATTTGGTCAAGTGAGTGAGACATATGAAAATAACAGAGTTCTTAGCTTTAGTAAGAGGATATGGACCAAGAAAATCACAATACCATCTTTCGAATGGTCTACCAGTCATTAACTGGCTACCCATTACGGGTCTTGAAATTTGATTCGCTGCTTTGTTACTCTTGCATATGTCACAATTGTCAACGTAAGACTTAACGTCCCTTGCCATTGAAGGCCAAAGGTACTTGGAGCGAATCCTGGCTAATGTTTTCACGAAACCACCATGGCAAGAAGAAACCAAATCATGAGCTGATTTTATTACATTTTCCGTCAGAGATTTTGGAACCCAAATGCGCCACAGCGTGTTCTCCTCATCCTCTAAGCCCTGTCTAAATTGTACCCGTTTCATAACCACATTTTCTGATATACAAAGATCAGGTAAAGATTCCCTATTGCTACTAACACTCCGCTTTAGGTCCTGATAGTCACTTTCGTCAAATGCAGAGGATGCTATGTCTATTTCTGTAAAACGGTTCATTGCATCTATCTTATCCACTTCCATTCTTGACAAGCAGTCAGGTACGACATTCAACTTTCCTTTCCTATGCTCAATTCTAAAATCATATCCTTGAAGTTTTAAGCTCCAGCGAGCTAACCTGCCACTGAGATCCTTTTGGGACATCAACCGCTTTAAAGAACTGTGATCCGTTATTATACGGAACGGCAACCCCTCAATATATGGTCTGAACCTATTTACGCACACTATGGCTGCCAAGCATTCCAGCTCAGTCACTGTATAATTGCCCTGAGCCCTGTTAAATTTTTGAGAAACGTATGCGATGGGGAGCTCCTTGCCCTTCTCGTCATATTGTAATAATACTCCGCCAACACCTACTCTCGAGGCATCGCACTGTATAATGAATTCCCTGTCAAAGTCAGGTTGGGCCAAAACTGGAGCACTGCAAAGTGCCAACTTAAGATTTTCAAACGAATTTTTGGCAGCATCGGTCAAGGTAAATGTTTTTTGGGTTTTCCTCAGACAATCTGTGAGCGTCCTGCGATATCAGCAAAATTAGCTATAAAGTTTCTGTACCAGTTTGCCATCCCAATGAACCTCCGTAACTGTTTCGGTGACTTTGGCAGAGGGAAGTTTTTTATCGAACTTACTTTGTTCGGGTCTACTTTAAGATAACCGTTGCTTACAATATAACCAAGGTAACGAATTTGTTTTTGACAGAATTTGCTCTTAGACACATTTGTAGTTAGCTTGGCCCTTTTAAGGCATAATGCCACTTCAGATAGCAACCTGATATGCGTCGAGAAATCCGAGCTACACACTAACAAGTTGTCCAGATAAATAAAAACTTGTTCACGCAACCGCGAGGGTATAACTTTGTCCATGAGACGACTCATTGTCTGTGTTCCATTGCATAGTCCAAAAGGCATAAATTTGTAGTGATATAGGGGTTTGCCTGGAATGGCGAAAGCTGTTTTCTCTTTCAAAGATTCACTAAGTCGTATTTGAAGAAATGCGTCCTTGAGGTCGATTCCACTTATAAAATAAGTGTCTTTAAGTCTACTAAGAAATCCATTGATATGCGGCAACGGGTAGGAATCTTTTTTAGTGACCGCATTAAGTTTTCTAGAGTCGATGCAAAGCCTAACCTTGCCTGGTTTTCTAACCAAAACTGCCGGGGAGCACCACGGTGAGTTCGATTCCTCGATAACACCCATGTTAAGAAGCCTATCAATCTCGCGGTATGCCTCTTCCTGTCTTGGAGGCGATAAGGGGTAATGTTTACATTTTATTGGGTTAGCATCCCCGGTGTCAATATGGTGTTCTAGTAAGTCCGTGCACCCTAACCCCACCGATTCAAAGGATGGAAACTCTAAAACTGTTTTCTCTAATAAAAGCTTCTGCTCAGCAGTCAGGTCATGAAATTTATCCGTCAGCTCTGTGTCACAAAATTTCGGAAATTTTTATCCTAGACACTGGAATGATTTCAGGGGCTAAAGCAAATTCCTGCCAAAAATTAACCCCAAAATATGCTTCCTGCTTAAGGGTTGGAACCATGTAGAAAACAATACTCCTCTCAGTGCCTTTTAAAACTACAGGTAGGGTACAAAAGCCCATGACTTTTTGCCTAGCTCCATTAGCTGTTCGAACCGAAGAATTTAACGCTTTGTACCCGATCTTCTTTCTTTCTAATAAAGACATACAATTTTTACCTAGGACTGAGACGTTGGCTCCAGAATCCAACAAACCAACTACTGACTCATTTAGTATCTTCACCCTGGCAAAAGACCTATCGTCTGAGCCCTGAATTATTGTCTCCTCGAGCATCTTTCGAAAATGGTGGCGCTTCTTATAACGTAATCTACATTTTAATATCTTCGTGGCTGGACTTCCTAAGAACCCCCTGTCATTGGGCCTTAATGGGAAGGTCATGTCTTTATTAGGATTGCTTATAAGCCCATAGGCAAAATTTTGATCTGGTTTAACTGAGTCTTGTTTTGAACAAGCAGGTGAGTCTACAAGTATTTTGGAAAAATCTTTAATATCAGTCCGTCTGGAATCCATTACATACTCGAGGTTTGAGAGGGTGGACGAGTGTCCCCGCTCGCCAGTTCGCCCACCTTGCGATTTTCCTGATAACTGTGCTTTTTTGGACAATTTGGAGTAAGTACACCCTTATGACCACATTTAAAACAAAAGGGCCGTTTTATGTCTTGGGAGCAGTTAATATACGAATGCCTAAGAGACGAACAGTTCCAGCACTGTATGTTAGAGTTGTCGTATTTAACCCTTTTACCGGAAATTTGAATTGCCTCAGTTTGTGGATCCAAGTGCTCAGAACTATCATCTGACGGAACTTGCAAATTTATTTCGTTAACATTTCGCGAATTTGGAGTATTAGGATTCTGAAATTTTGTCTCTCTAATAACCTTCTCTGCTTTCCGTGCTGTATCACGAAAACCATTTAAGTCCAGAGCGTCTGCATTAAATAACAAAAATCTTAAGTTCGCGTTTAGGTTCTTTTTAATAATGTCAATTATAGTGGTGTCTGGTAGCGGATTCTGAAGTCGCAAATTCATTGATACTACTACGCAAAGAAATTTTCAATAGAATATCGTGATCCGATTCTAAATGGCCAAACTCTTTGGTAAGGGCCTGTCGTAAGAATGAATAAGTTACGTTTCTGTTCTGTTTAATAAACAGCCAGTACCACTCTTCTGCTCTGCCCGTTAGCAAAACATGAAAATTTAAGAGAAGATGTTCAACAGGGCAGCTAGATCTCGCGCAAAGGGTTTCCACTTTAAATAAAAAATCGAATACCGATCCAGATCCGTCGTAAGATATCTTCCACTTTTCAAGTCGTATATTGATTCCGTCATTTATCGAATTACTACTTTGATTCCCGGACGACTGTTTATTCCCGGAACCTGATGTATTGGACCCCGTACAATTTGAGAATAAGTCCTGCCCGTTCACATTTGAACGGTCAGTACCGCCCATTTGACTTATACTCGCCTTTATTGAAACGAGCTCCCTTCGGAACTCTTCTTGAGTGTTCCTCATAGTTTGCTGCATTAACGCAATTAAAGTTTCAAGCTGGGACGATGTCGAGACGCTATTCTTGACATTTGGGATTAGGGCAGCACTAGTGCTTGGAAGGGAAAACCGATCTTGCGTTTGGTTTACTGGTGGATTCAAAGGGATTCCCGCTACCCCCAAGCTATTAACCTGTGGCTGGTTTGGCGTGTTCTTGTCAAATGCAGGTTGCATGTCTTGAAATAATGTTGCAGAAGTTAAATTCTTAGAGCTCTGAGTTCTAGAAAACTGTTGCGAAGATACCTGTCCATCCGCAGGGGAATGCACCACTTCAGGCCTAGCGCCAGTCGCATTTGGCTGAAAATCTACAGGTATATTATTTCCCGCCGCAGAGGATGCTTTACCTTTATCGGAGGGATTAATTTTGTTACTTCTTGAAGAGCTTCTGGTTTCCATGTCGAAAATATCAACTAAAGGAAGGGTTGTCTTAAAGGTCATAAAACTAAACACTGAACGTAGTTTCAAAAACAAAATTTAGCTCTTATAATAATAACTACTTATTTAAATTGAAAAAATCCCACCTGTAAATACAGTGGACGTCCAATAATACGAATTATATAATGTCAGGCCCTTTCGTAATACTGAAAAATTCGTAGTATTGGGCTATAGTCTTTTCCCCCTTTTTTGCAATTTCAGAGCCTTACATTTTAATTGCGTACTCCCTACTGGAACATACGAATTTCTTTGGCACAAAAACCATTTGTATAGCTCGTCTTTCATTTTTTTTTAAATTCTCCAGGTACTATTCGGCAACGGGATTTAGTTGAGCCTGCTTCAGATAAAAGCTTCGCCTTCTGCTTTTTTATGGTGCAAATGGTTAATTTAGATAGTCCATATTTGTAAGAGATTTCATAATGAGATTTTCCACTCTCACAATCTTCTTTAATTTTTATTTTATTTTGTAAAGAAATTTGTTTCTTTTTGGCTTCTTTCATTTTAAACATTTTTTATGTTTCAAACGAAAAGCACCAAATGACTACTACATACATACATATTTGTTTGTAGGCCGCAAAAAATAAAAAAAAACCAAAAAAATAATAAAAAATGTTACAAAAGTTCCATTCATATATGGAAAAACAAACATATTCGTATTATGGAATAGTAAAAATTTTTTTTATTCGTACTATAGAAACGTCAATGCAAAATATTTGCTTTTCGTACTATTGGACATTCGTCGTAACGGCAGTACGTACTATTGGACGTCCACTGTATATTAATATATATATATATATATATATATATATATATATATATATATATATGTACATATATGTAAATAAAAATAATATAATTTTTTTTTTTAACTTTCAAAATAAAATCAAGAAAAAGGATAATATTATTATTTATTGAATATACATGCAGGGAAGGATACCCTACACAACTTAAAGTCAAGTATGAGTCATGGCTTGAGTGTGGTATGTTTCATTTTCCTTCTTAAATATTTATATATGCTTAGAAATCTGTCTCCATATTTAAAATATAGATTTTCAAAACTAGCATCCCATCGCAGACGTGCTAACCAGCAACATTAGGACATTCCGTTCCATTATCCATAATGGGCTTGGTAGACATCTGCAATCGGTCGTCTTTGTCTCCGTTTAATGCTACGTGAACCCTATTGAATCATCAATTTAGAATCAAGACTATTAAATGCAAGACAAGACCCAAAAAAAAAATGGCTAAAAATATATCAATTACATACGTTTTCTGCAGTGCATTAGGACTTGAAACTATTGTGTTACACAAATCTAAGACTCCTACAGTAAAGTTTGTACATAAAGGGACTCTATCTTATCGAAGTGAAATATATATACCAAGGTTTGTATATTTCTCTGCCCACAATATATTTTATTTTGCCATACAGCTCTCTATTATCCATTCAATTCCATTATCATTTTCTTAAATTGAGTCCGCTAGGTGTCAAAAAAAAATTTTATTTTGTTTTATCCAAAACTGGCCTTGCTTCGTTTACGCTTAGCAAGGGCTTCTTCGTTGGGCGCCATATATGTTACGCGTCAGCTACAATTTTGCAAAAAAAAATGCTTGTAAAACTTATTTGAAAGAAAACCGGCTAAGGGGCATGAAAAGATGTCCGACCAGCTCATACATATATCGCTATTGCGGTTCTTAACCCTTTTCTTCAGCGCGTCATCATATAGCATACACGTCATGCCTTTTTACCGAGTATGCAAAAAAAAACTATACTACTAACTTTTGGAATGAACAATATAAGAATTATGAAGATAACAAGACGATGACAAGGTGGAATTTCATGTAGGGTACACTTTTCCCACCCAGTGAATTATAAAACTCCATGACAGAATTGTTACCCATGATTAGAATCTGTCCCTGTAACATACCAATTTGACTTTACTTACATACTTTAAAATGAATATAGGCCATCCTTCCCTTGCAATTTAAACTAATTTATTGTTTCATTTTATAAGAAGATACATTAGTGTAAAAAAAATGACAAAATAAATATAAAAGAAATTCATTGATCAAAACATAAGATAAATACAAAAAAAAGAAGAGAAATTATAATGTGCTAAACAAACATATGTACATAAGTATGTATGCAAAAAAAATTACATGATTTTTTTTTTTGGCTTTAGAATGTAACAAAAAAATAATAATGAATTAAAATAAATGATCATATAACTGTAGCACTTTTATACTCACATAGATTATTTACTTGGTTTGAAGCTTTTTTACTGCCGTTTCATTGATGGGCCCAACAATTTGTAGTACATGGCACTTTTGTTGTTTTAATTCAAACGACGTAAACTCTTTATTTTTAGAAGTAATAAATATATGGTTAATAATTATAGGTACATTAAACTTTTTAAAATAGCTGATTAATTTTTATGCAAGTTAGGTTGTTAAAAAAATTGTAAGATAACACTTTATTCACACATTATTTTATGTTAGTATTTGATTACTCAAGCTAAGTTCACAAAACTGGCATTTTTGCCTTAAAATATTCTTATATATATATCTAACAATAAATATATTTTAAGTAAGTTAATATATTCATGTAATAAAATTCAGATTAAAGTTATGTAAGTGATATTAGGTATGTAAGGTTTTTAAATAATTCATTTACTTTTTTAAGTAATAATTTTCTTGATTTTATCTTAAGTTATATGTTTAACATAGCTTTATGACAATACAAACAAAAAAAAGTAAAAGAGATTATTTTGGGACTTGACTGGTGTAAGTTATCTCAAGTTAGAAACTCGTGTTAAAACAATTGCATAAGACATGTGATTTTGAAATAAGTTACTCTTGTTAAATTAATATAGGTTATAAACTATTTAAGATTACACGTGATCAAAGCATAAATTGGTTATATTTGTGGTATTTTGAATACGACCTTATCGGGAGTTCCTTAGTAGGTGAGCTATTTACAATGATCCGAGTTTGGAAGCCACGTGCTGGCCCTAAATTGCTAGAAACTGCCACTTTTGAGTTTAACAACTAACGCTGTTGCTTCCCCTGTGAAGGTAATATAATCCACCTGCGATCTTCAGAACTTTATTGATGCAAATTTTATGTTTTTAGGATTTAGAAGTTAAATCCGTTTAAATATTTCGAAACCAAAAGTTTATTAACTGATATCTAAACACATGTATTGCTTAATTAGTTTTCTTTTAAAAGTTGTCTATTATCTTCTTTTTAAACTTTTTAAGCAACTTCACTCAACCACTTTAACTTTGATAATGGCCTCTAGTTAATGAGGCAAACGAAGTAATGCAAATTTTACTACCAAAGGCTATACATACTTACAAAGTAAGTAAAGGGCAATTGAATGACATTTTGCCAATATATGGTATGTCTGTCTGTGCAAGTAGAAAACGATAATTCCTAATAAGGTAATGAAATATATAAGAACTGAGAGTTTCATATGAGTGTACTGACAAAACGCACAACGTGACAAATATGTAAGGGTTTGAGAGAACTGTATCAGATTCAATAAAGAAAACAATTTTGTAGCATGATATATATGTTTGGAAGTATCCCTCACTGTAATACGTGATAATTTATTGGCCTTACTTTACAATTTTCCCATTTCAAAAAAAAAATCTAATTAAAAAGTTAAAAAAAATCGCAACAATACCTTTCACCATCTATTTTTTGAACATTTCGTGCATTGAACTATAATTTAAGTGGCCAAGTCTATTATTCCACAGTTGATTTGTGTTGGTGGACGATAGTAACCTCTCAGTCTTTTGTTCAAACAAAAAAAGATTATTGCATACCAAGGCTGTTAACATCACATTGCCATTAGAGTGTTTTACATCAGCTAAATTTTAAACTCTGTAAAGCCTCTGTTCACAATACGACCAACAGAAACAAAATTCATATTTAGTTCGGAAGAATATAAAACGTTCTGAAGCTTAATTCTTTCATCATTCTACGTCATCTTTTCCCTTATCCGAAAGATATTTGTCCGCCTCATATTGAATTTCTTATTCGTGCACAACAAAATTTGTAAATAAGTTTCGTTCGGTTTAATATCGTCAAATTTAAGAAAAAAAAAACGTCAAAATCGTCAAAACAAAATAAAAATAGTTTTTTTTTGACACAAATAATCATTTTTTTGTTAAAATATCTAATTCTGTCTCTGATTTTCTTTTTAAAGAGCCACAAATCTATAATTTTCAAAAATCATTATATTCAGGGAGAAAATCGTCCAATCGCCAGAAGTTATTTGTGGCCCTAAAAATCGTCAAAATGACGACAAATCGTCAAATCTGGCAGTTATGGTCGCAGCCCATGTTTGGAGTCGCGCCACTATCAATTAGAGGTGAGCGATCCCGTGATTTTTAGGGAATATCGTTAATAGTGAATGCGATTTTAAAATCACCGGTTATTTAAACAGTGACGATGATCACTGTTTAGCATTTTTCACTTCTTGTAAAAGAGTTATTTTAATCTCTGTTAAATTATTATACATAATGTTATTTTAAGCAGTGATTATGCGATTTTAGTTATTTTTAACGAACTCCTAAACAACGCATTGGAAAAATAATATAAATGATAAATAAGAATTCAAAATATTTATGAATAAGAAATATCAATTTTCAATAATATCCCATATTTATATTAATATTTTTAATTTACTTTAAACAAAATTTTGATACAAAATTTAAACTTATACCTTTTGAGATAAGTTTTTAAGCTCTCTTGGAGCATTGAGGTAAAGCTTTAATTAGAAAAGCAGCTTACAATTCTTGTTAAATAGATTCCAAACATAAAAATATATTAAAATAGTTAAAATCTATTGTAACAAAAACAAAAACCTAAAAAAACAAATAACACAAATTAAGCTGTATATGTATGTATGTACATAACACAACTAAGTATAATAAAACATTTGTGCGTTTTCTCGTTTAAACCCGTTCGTCGGTCATTTAGGACTTGTCCAGCTTTTGAAAATATTCTTTCGCATGGAACTGATGATCCTAATGCACAATAATTTTCTTGAGCTATTTGAGAAAGATTTGGATATTTATATTTATTTGTACTCCACCAATCAAAAATATTTTTATTTCTTGATAATTTAAAGTGAATTTTAAAAAGCCTGTGCCCATGTTCTGTAACTCTCGCCTCGAGAAACTTTTCACTTGAAACATGCAAAATGAAACAAAATCGCTGCAAATCGACACAAACAGCTGACTTTTCTCACTAGACTGTTTCTGTAACTTTTCATGCGAGAACTATCTGTCACGTAAGGCAATTACTCGTTGAAGACAAGAAAAAGTGTTTCTGTAAAGTTTTAAGGCGAGAACTTTTCACTTTAAGCTGTCAAAAATACTCGCAAATAAAAAGACCGCGAGATAACAACATTTGAAGAAAAAATTGATTAAAATAAATAAAATGAGTAACAAAAATGTAGAAAAGGTAAGTGTTAATGTTTTTTATTATTTAAAAATTATTTAAATTATGTTAATTTTAGAAAAACATGCGAGTTTCCAAACAGCAAAAGGAAAAATTA
This sequence comes from Melanophora roralis, assembly GCA_963583895.1. Classification (NCBI taxonomy): domain Eukaryota; kingdom Metazoa; phylum Arthropoda; class Insecta; order Diptera; family Rhinophoridae; genus Melanophora; species Melanophora roralis. The sequence continues at coordinate 5,199,619 of OY757192.1, forward strand.
GTGGAGTTCATGTCAACTCACTTAGAATTTGCCAGGGGACAGTTTGGAGGGATAAACTCCAATATTAGTTCAAAGGAGCTATGGGAAACACTGAGCCTGCAGTTAAACTCACTTGGTGGGAGCGGCAAGACCATAGAGCAGTGGAAAAAGGTAAGTGTGTATGTTTAGATAGAAGACAAGTAGGCACTACGCACCACAAAACTATGAAATTAAAATGTGCTTTGACATTATAATTATGTTTGGCCAAGTGATTTATGATAATGAATGGTCACTTTTAAGTTTATGCGGTTGCAAAAGTAGTATAAACAAAAACCATTTTTCAAATTTTACTTGCATATACACATACAGCGCAAACTGTATGTTGGTTTGAATAATAAAGGCCAAAGAAAATCAATAATACTTAAAAGATTTATAAATCTTGTAAAAGCAAACTAATAATGTATTACATATGTCTTTTACAGTGCTGGACAGATTTAAAGGCAGGAGTAAGAAAGATAGTGAATTCAAGAAGAGCATTCATGAATAAAACCGGAGGTGGAAGCTGGAGTGAGATACCCAGAGATTTAAATTCCCTCGAAGAAGAAATTTTAAAAATTATAACAATCGATGCTGTAGATGGTGATTCACGAACCCCAGAGTCCGAAATGGAGATAGCCAAAATATTCAGGTAGCTTATTGTTTTAAAGTATACACTAGTATGTTTTAGAAAATTTTTAACTATTCTTAATATATTTAAGGAATCACTTTTTTCAATTTTCAGCTAAAAAAACTAAAACTTCTACTCCTAGCAAAGTTGTTTCCAAATATAGAGAATCTTTGGAAGAAGCAAGGCTCATGACTAAAACTGTATTGGAAAAACTAAATAAAATTGAAGATCAAAATGCAACAATATTAAAAAAAATAGAGGCACTAGAAGAGGCTATAAACAATAATCCAAACTTTTTGTAGTAATTAAAATATTTTTTCTACTTTTATTTTTGTCAAAAAGTCAAATTTTATTTATTTTAATATTTTGAAATTCAATTTCAGAAATATGTATGTGTTATTTTTTAGTATGTGATTTTTAATTTAATTATATTTTTGAAAATGAATTGGCCTTAAGTAACTTTTTGTTTATATATGCTTAGAATTTATTTCTTAAGATTTAATAAACTTATAATAATAATAATTATAATAATAACAATATTAATAATAATAATAATAATAATAATAATAATAATAATAATAATAATAATAATAATAATAATAATATTAATAATAATAATAATAATAATAATAATGATAATAATAATAATAATAATAATAATATTAATAATAATAATAATAATAATAATAATAATAATAATAATAATAATAATAATAATAATAATAATAATAATAATAATAATAATAATGATAATAATAATAATTTTAGAAATTTTATATCCCGAGGTTTTTGTATCTCGCTTACATTTAGAAAAACACAAAGTACAAACTTTAAATGAATTTTTACTTTTTATTATGTTTTGTTATGTTATGTTATGTTTTGTTTTTTAAAAAAATAATGAGTGATGTTTAAGAAATAAAGTTTAATTTTGATTTTTAAGAAGTCTGTCTGTTTAATCTTTCCTTTAATACGTTTCTTATACGTGTAGCTTCACGAAACGTTTCTCCAACATCGTTGTCTCCATCGTCAATTGTGTTAGACAAAGTAGATATATCTTGATCAATTAAATCGTCTGTAAGTAAACCATTTTCCAATCGAAAATTATGAAGAACTGTGCATGCATTTATTATTTTGCCGGCTGCTTGTGGTGTGGTGTGTAAACCAATCTGCAAGCATCTAAACACAGACTTTAATACACCATTCAGACGTTCAACACAATTTCTTGCCTTTGCGTGAATGTAATTAAAATTTCGTTCATCTCCATTTGCTGATGAACGATATGGTGTTATTAGCCATGGGCGTAGAGGATAGCCGGAGTCACCTTAATATCATATGTGCAAAAGATATGAATATGAACAAATTAGATATATATCGCTAGCTTATCTTGCAAAGGCTTTATGTTCATATATTAAAATTTTATAGAGGGGACAAGAAAAATCAAACTTTTTGCGCAAACATTTTTGAATTCTGTAAACGCAAAATATTGTAAAACAGTTAGTAGATTTTTTAATGCATGTGATTGGACAATTTGACAGAAATGGTGAAGCTGTTTTTTTATATTGGAACCGACAACTTTTTTTTGATAAATTAGACTTATCGCTTCTGCGCATCACTGTAAAAAACAAGATAACTGCAACTGTATTTTTAATTATTGTACATTACTGCACAAAAATCTCAATTTCTAAGAAAAGTGTACTTAGAGCCTTTGCATTTTGGGACAGCGATATACCATAAACTATCTATGCTTGAGTATAATAAAAAAATTTACCTAATAACCAAGATTTATCTGTATTGTTGAGTTCATAGCGTTCTTGCAAGACACCATTTATACGCGAAGCTTCCCAAATATAAGAATCATGAGAAGCTCCTCCAAACCTTGCAAATCCACCAAGAATTTTTAAATTAAAATCACAAATCTAAAAAATAATAATAATTTTAGAAAAATGCTTAATAAATATATTATTAACCTTACCAGTTGGACATTTTTTGAGTGATATCCTTTTCGATTTAAATAGCAGCTTGTAATGAGTTTGTGTGTTAACCATTTTCGCCTTCCTCCTGGTTTCATAGAAACAGGATAGAATCGAGTATTTAGTTACTTAAATACCATAGATGTAGAGTATTTCCCAATGGAGATTACCACCAGGAGCACACCGAAGTTATTTTAGGATTAGGACTGTGGGAGCCTTTAATGAGCTAGCATAGCAGCCGGTTGGGGGGGGGGGGGGGGTTCGTGTCCTTTCCTAATACAACAATTTCTATTACAAACTGTTATTATAGACTCCCTATTTATTTACTACAAATTAATCTACAGGGCCAATATGACTAGATCTACAAAAACTAAATGCCCTAGTCTAGTCATTTATGAGAAACTTTAAACAAACTACTCTAATAGGTATGTACGAATTTAATTTGAAACATTTTTAAGGCGTTGCAGAGATGTTCGCCTCGAAACCCTCACCAACCAACTGTTCCAGTGGCGTTATAAACATTCTGGAACCCCTAATTAATTTACTCTTATTTATATTTTCATCCTTTATAATAAAAACACCTTAAATTTTAGTCTAGAACCACATTATGTACATTACAATATTTTTATTTAATTCAGAACTCTTCATGTTTAAATTTTATATCTAATTAGTAAGTAATTAATTTTTAAAAAAATTAAGTAATTAACAGTATCATAATAACAAAATTTATTTCATCATTTTTATATAATAAAACGCCTTGTATACAAGTTAAAGATCTACTGTTTAATTGATACGTATATACCAGAGTACAAATTTTCTCAAGAGTGAGCGACAAAAAAACACCATTCATGAAAAATCTCGAGAGTGAAAAATCCTAAAAAAAATTTTTTCTTCTCACGTTCATAAAAGAGCGTGAAAAAATTTTTGCCACCCCTCACTCACTTATGAGAAGTTTGTCGTTTTTTTTTTCACGCTCACAAATCACAAATGAAAAATAAAAACCAAATTTTATTTCTCACTCACAAATGAATGAGAAATTTCTTCTTTTCACTTTCGATTCATTCTTTTATGAGTGCGAGTGTTGCTTTAATATTTTTCACGCTTTGTAACAGAGTTGCCGGAAAACAATTTTTTAAGCGTGTGAAATTTGTACTCCCAATAAGAGTAAAAAAATTCTTGCATTTACATATTTTTTTTTTATTTTGCTGCTTGTATATACTTATGTTGTTAAATTTAAAAAATACTACACATCTATATTTTGATCAGTCTTTTGAGTATATTTTTAATTAAGTGACTTTTAATGCTATTTGAAAAAAAGAAATATATTTTAAATAAAATAACAACCACAAGTTTATAATAAAAATTACGTTTGTTTCCCAGAGTAAGGAAAAAAAAGCTATTTTAAAAGAATTGCGTTACTTCATTTTTATACTGAGGAATCGATATGTAGGTTTATAAACAATAATAAATAAATATTAACATAAAGGAATACTTATAGCAGTATTTATTGTGAAAAAGTCATATTTATAAAAAAATTGTTTTTGTTAAGAAACTTAAATAATACATTATATTTTATGTTGTGATTTTTTAGAAATATTATAGTCTTCACTGACACAAATTTTCATAGCAATCTTTAAAAATATTTTTGAACTTTTTTCCTGAATTTTTAATTGACGTTTTCTAATAAAAAAAAGTATTTCTTGTGTATTGTGTTCAAGGTCGTAACTGCTCTTTTTTTTAATTTACCTTACTTTTGCTAATGGAACTCCTTCAAACTCTTAGGTTCTATTTAATTGACCTGAAAGGTAAAGTTTTAAATTGTTGTACATAAAAAGATTTGCGTGTGTATTGTATAATAACCACCACAATTTTTTGTAACAATATACCCAATACCTAAAAGGATGACAGACAGGCAGGTACTAAATACTTTCCAAATTAGTGGAAAATCCCAAACAAAATTAAATGATGAACCATTATCTCTAATGGTGGTAAAGCCGAATGCAATTTTTTCCAATCCTTTTAAAATTTGCATGAGTGTGTGTAACAGCTCTATGTTTATTGCAATATAAACGTTTGTAAAAGATCCTTATTTGGATTTTAAATAGCGGGAAGTGAATAACAAACAATGCCTAGAAGACAATTTAATTTTGAAAAATATGTGTTGTACGATGCATCTTCAAAAAAAAGTATTTGCGTAATAGAATCGTGCAAAAAGGAACTTAGTTAGAAAGTGAAGAGAAATATCAAAAGACATTACAAACTACTTCACAAACAAGATATACAAAGTAATGGTGACGATGCTTTTGTTTGTCACTGGAGTAATGCTCCCCTTTTTGTGAAACCTTAACCGCATATTTTTATTACTAAAATCATTAAATCGGATTCATTAAAAAATTTAAATGAAATGAAGTTAAATAAATGCAAATAAACCACAACGTATAACAGTGCCTGGTTTTTTAATTTATTAAAAACATGTTTTTAAAAAAAAAAATTATTCCTACTTTTTTACATATGGCAGCACCAGTAACATGACCAAAAAATTTTATGTGTACACATTTATGAATGCTTCGCGAAAAAATTCAATTTGATTTCTCACTTATGAGAAGTACTCGAATTTGATGCTTTTCATTTATGTACGTGAAAAGAAAAAAATATTTTTTCTTTTCACTTCTCATTTATGACTGGTGAAAAAAAAAATTTTTTTTCTCGCTCGAAAGTGAGAAGGCAAAAAATGTTTTTTAAAAACTCATTCATTAATGAAAAATTGCTGCAGTAAACACAGCGCTCACACTCGTTCTCACGAATGAGAAGTGAGTGAGCAATTTTTAACTCTGGTATATACTTTTCACTGTATTTAACTTTAGATGTGGCAAAACCAGGTTAAATAAAAACAAAAAGGAAACAATTTTTATCGTAGATAAAAACAAAAAAAACCTATTTTCTGCAAGAGATAATTTTTATTTCCTACCCATTGTGCAATTAATTTTTATAACATTTGTTTTTTTTTTCACATTTTCAACATTATCAAAACAAAACGAAAAATATATTTATCTATGTACATATGTACACTTAATAACCGAAGCAGAAGTCGAAATGTCTACAACTTTAACCTCAGAGCAACAACATCAGGTTTCAGAGAAAAACTTTACAGTGAGAGTCATGTATAGTCTTTGATACTCCTTTACCTACATATGTAACTTCTTATGAACCAACATACTCAAGAAAGCTTTATATTCATGTTAAGCAACAGCGGGGTTATATGTTTATAAACAGGACTCTCTCTTCAAAGTTCTTATCGTGTAGTTGTTGTTGTAAAATGTTTTTTTTTTTTTTTTTTTTTTTATGACAAATAGTTTATGTTTCTAATAGAGTCACAAGAACTATAAACATAAAATTTATGTTGAGATACGTATGATCAAACTTACCCACATGTCATCGAACAGTAGAAGGCCTTCCAACGTAGCGATGCAGGTGCTAAAAGGAGTAAAATGTTTATGGTTCTTGCTTAATGCTACCCTAGCCAGAGGTTTGCCGATTTTCTCTTAGTTACATACGTATAATTACTCTTTTCCTCTTCTTACTTCATTTGAATGGTCTTTTTCGGTTGTTTATATTTAATGTTTCTTTAATTGCTTTTGTAACATTATATATTTTATTAATTTTTTTTTTTTTTCTATTTCTGGTTTTTTATTTTGTTATGATTTTCTTTTTTCTTTTCTTTTTGGGTTGATAATAGGGATTGAGCTAATTTTCTTTAATTTTGGATATTATGAAGAAGAATCTGGCAGGTAACATATTGACGAGATGATAGTTAGCACGATGATTACATTGTGGTGATGGTTATATTCGAATCTGAATGATTATTTATCTGAAACGTGTAGGTTTAATCCACCGGATCCAATTTATTTGGACCCGATGGTTTTGATTCCAAAGGAATTTTAGCAGCAGTCTCTTTTCTAGACTGCTGGTCGTAAGCTTTACTAAACAATAAGTTTTCCGTCATACGTTTAGATACCCCTGCCGTATATGTATGTCCAATGATGACTTCTGTGTAGGTTAACACACTAATTCTAGTATTAAGTCACGAATGATGTTTTGTAACACGTGCCTGATTTCAGTGAAATTAAGTTGGGATTAATTTATTCCAACCGATCCTTAAAATTTTTATCCAGATGTTTAAAATTACACTGGATCACCTTTGGTCGATGTAATATCGTTGAAGGTGCGATAAAAAAGGAAGTATAACTTCGAAAAATGGCTTATTTATAGCCTATTTTACACGCTTTCGGAAAATTCTAGAAAATTTTCGACGATCTAATGTATATAAAAAAAAATATGCAACTAATCATTTACATTTTGCTTTGCTGTATAAAAGCGTAGTGACGAATGCATGTTATGTTCTGATAGATGTCTATGTCATTAACATTTTTGTTCGCTACCATCACCTTTAGTATTAGTATCATTTGCATTTTTGGAAAATAAAAAATTTTTAATGTTTGTATTACGGTATGGAATTGATCTTATTAAAATGATCAGCAACAATTTATTAAGTTACCGAAAGTAATTTTTGCCAGGAATTTTTTTTTTCTTTCTTTATACTTACTGTATATTAATGAATTACACGCAATGAAAAACAAACCTGTAAATACCACTATTTCTTTTATTTACCTTCCACAGAATACAAAAACAAAGTAAATGTAACCCAATACAATTAAACGCAATAAAGCATAAATAATAAGAACATAGAGTTAAGTTTATCTGAATATTTTGTTGTTGAACAAAAAAAAACCTAATTATACCATATCACTCTTCGTCAAACGCGGCTGAATGTGAAAAAAAAAAATGTAAAATGTAAGAGAGGCACTGTTAATTCAAGAAGTAATAATGTAAATATCATAATGAAGTATTGATGATAATTTTGGCAGGCAATTAACCCCTTATGTTCGACAAGGCCTCATATGTGAAATGTATGAAATCTGAATGGAAAGTGCAAAGTTTCGTTGCCTAATATTTTTGAAAATCCAGTGGAGATTTTTATGTTCATGCCTTGCACCTGCCATTGTACAGCATTACTTTTATTTATTAATGTTGAATTATTTACTTAGTTTATTTACATTATACCTTACTAAATATTACAGTTTGTGTATTTACTATATCATGTAATTAATATTTATTCGATTTAATAGAGATTTCTTACAAAAGAAAACAAAATCCACTAACATTCATTAAAGATATTTTTTTATGTTGGCACCCAGTCAAGCAATTACACAAAAATTTATATTCTGATTCGCAATTTATCAATAAAAGTATATTTAGTCAGCTTCTGAGAACGCGTCCATTACAAGCTTTCAACAGATTTTTCTGGCCTTTTTATGCGAACGTGTGTGCAATCAATAGCACCAATAGCCCCCGGAAAGCCAGTCTCCTCATAAAATCTTTAAAATTACACAAAACAAGCAATTATTAAAATATACGAACGCCATTACATACATACATATGTATAAAGTTATAACTTACTTTTGTTTAATTGCATCGTATTCAGCAATAGAGGGAAACCTTATCCACTTTGACATAAGATGACTCTCTAAAATACCTGACACTTCATTTACACATCGGCAGACAACAGAACGGCTTACTGACGCTGCAAAGTCTTGCCCTATATCTCTGTGGTAAGATCCTGTGGCAAAGAAATGTAAAGCGGCACACATTCGTACTGGGTGTGGGATGAATGTATTTCTTACCCCTTGAGCCATAAAAGGCGCTAGTTCACTAAGAAGGCTTAGCCGATACAACTCCCTAAACCTTACCTCCGGTATTTCCAAGGGATTTGTTGCATCCCTTAAGTTCCTTCGGTGAATCCGCAAACTATTCCTCCGGTCTTCACGATCTGCCATCACTAAAGCTACACTATACATTTTTTGCAATTTTTTTAACAAGTTGTTTTTATTTATTTATATATTTTGGTTAAACTTGTAAATTTCTTTAATTTTCATTAATTTTCTTCACTTTTTATTATTTCTGGCGCACAATTTACATTTTGTTTTCTTCTTATTTTTTCGTGGTTTTGTTTACTTTTTCTCACCTTTCTGACAGTTCTAACGTAATAACGTAAACATTTTAGGTATTTCTCGCCAATAGTTACAGAAACACTTTTTTCTCACATGTCGAGAAACGATTGGAAATTTTGTTTCATGACTTTTCGATGCGAGAAGTTCTCGCCAAAGTTACAGAACATAGGCACTGATCGTAATAACTAAAATTTAATTTCAGCTAACGATTTATATACATATATCGCTTATTTACTCAAATGTCGTAATTCTAGAAATGCATTTTTGGCGTTAACGATTCAGAATTGTTTGTTATGCTATGCTTTATGTCGTAAATAAGTTTCATATTTAAAATGTTTCTACTTATAACGTGTTAAAAAAATTTAATAATTCTTTTCTATATAACGCAAGCAAACTTAAAACTTCATACGCATTTTTTTCGAAATATTTTTTTATTACGGCGTTGTTTGCGCAAATGAGCGAATTTTTTATTGTTGTACCCTTACAAAGATTTTCGCTTCTTGTGTAAAGTTATATTTTTGTTAGCTGTGCTTTTTATCATTTTAGCTAACGATATGTATTTAAAATAAATGTGTGTATAAATCTGTTTTTGAGTATTAATGCTTTAGCCGGCTCATAGCCGAATTTTATCCGCCGTCGCGGACAAACAGTGCTCGGCGCAGATCTCTGACGACATCTTTCTGGATCGACCAGAAGAAAACAAACCGTGGCAACCTTTTTTTTTCTTCTTAGCAACATTTTTTTTGTGAAAATGTAAACAAATCATGAAAAAATATGCGAGTTTTTATATTATTATAAATATTTCAATTTTGAATAAAAAAAATATTAAAAAATAACAAACGATAGCTCAAAGCCCCTAGTATCTAATTTTTTGGTTGTCACTTACGACATTTTTACCTAATGTAGTGTATGACGAGGTAAATTTGAGTGTATAAATTTTCAAGTTTTCCCTTGTAAAAAGTTAACTATTTAGAGTATACTTAATATTTATATACCGATCAACAGAGGAGTTTAATACGAATCTTTTGCAGTATCACGCACTCCCTGACAGACTTAATATCGGGTCTTATAGTGCGAAAGAGTTAGCAAAAGCATACAAAAAAAAGCATTGGTTTAGTTTTTCAATTGTAACTCAAAAACGGTTCCGGGTGCGCATATGGCACCAATACCAATTGATAGGGGACATTGATGCGCATCTTTTGATATATAGTTATAGACCCAAAAGACTTGCGGTTAAAAGTTATCGATTAGCAAACTTTTGAAAATTGGTAAAAATCGCTTGAAAAACTTGTTTCACTTATAGCTCAAAAACGGTTCCGGGTGCGCATATGTTACCTATATCAGTTGATAGGAGACCTTAGTGCGCATCTTTTGATATATTGCTAAAGGCCCAAGAGACTTTCGATCAAAAGTTATCGATTAGCAAACTTTTGAATATTGGTAAAAATCGCTTGAAAAAGTATTTTCACTTTTTCACTTATAGCTCAAAAACGGTTCCGGGTGCGCATATGTCACCTATATCAGTTGATAGGAGACCTTAATGCGCATCTTTTGATATATAGCTATAGACCCAAAAGACTTTCGATCAAAAGATATCGATTAGCAAACTTTTGAATATTGGTAAAAATCGCTTGAAAAAGTATTTTCACTTTTTCACTTATAGCTCAAAAACGGTTCCGGGTGCGCATATGTCACCTATATCAGTTGATAGGGGACCTTAATGTGCATCTTTTGATATATAGCTGTAGACCCGAAAGACTTTCGATCAAAAGTTATCGATTAGCAAACTTTTGAAAATTGGTAAAAATCGCTTGAAAAAGTTGTTTCACTTTTTCACTTATAGCTCAAAAACGGTTCTGGGTGCGCATATGTCACCTATATCAGTTGATAGGGGACCTTAATGCGCATCTTTTGATATATAGCTGTAGACCCAAAAGACTTGCGATCAAAAGTTATCGATTAGCAAACTTTTGAAAATTGGTAAAAATCGCTTGAAAAAGTTGTTTCACTTTTTCACTTATAGCTCAAAAACGGTTCTGGGTGCGCATATGTCACCTATATCAGTTGATAGGAGACCTTAGTGCGCATCTTTTAATATATAGTCATAGACCCAAAAGACTTGCGATCAAAAGTTATCGATTAGCAAACTTTTGAAAATTGGTAAAAATCGCTTGAAAAAGTTGTTTCACTTTTTTACTTATAGCTCAAAAACGGTTCCGGGTGCGCATATGTCACCTATATCAGTTGATAGGACACCTTAATGCGCATCTTTTGATATATAGCTTTAGACCCAAAAGACTTGCGATCAAAAGTTATCGATTAGCAAACTTTTGAAAATTGGTCAAAATCGCTTGAAAAAGTTGTTTCACTTTTCCTATTATAACTCAAAAACGGTTCTGGGTGCGCATATGGCACCTATATCAGTTGATAGAGGATTTTAGTGCGCATCTTTTGATATATAGCTATAGATCCAAAAGACTTTCAATCAAAAGTTATCGATTAGCAAACTTTTGGAAATCGATACGAATTGATTTATTTTTGTATAATTTTTCAAAAACGGTTTTTGGTGCACATATGATACTTTTTTCCGTTAATAAAAAAGGTTCTGGAATCTTTTTTCAAAAAAGTTTTTTGGAGCGTATATTATAGCTATACCCGTTAATAAAGGAATCTTTTGATAAAGAGATCTAACTTTTAAAAATCCAAAAATGTATCCTAATAAAGTAATATATATCTAAGTAAAATATTTGATACATGAATGCTCATGGTGAGTTTAACACCATTTGCTCCAACGCGAGTTATGGCATCACTCTAAACGTTTCAAATATATGGCAACATAGGATGATTTCACAGCAGCCATGGTGCAATTATTTTGAAATAGATAATTGCACCATGCAGAGTTGGGTCATATTAGGGACCAAAATCGTAATATGTGCAAAATATGTGACTTTGTAAATAAAATGTAAAAATTTATATATTATTATAGAAATATTGTGTGTTTTTTTAATTCTTTTGAGCTAATATAAAAATTATTTAGTAGAGATGGGGGTAAGTTTATTTGCACAAAACGTAGGGAATAGAAAACTAATCGTAATCATGTAAAATTAAAAATCTTTACTACCGCTTTTGGAGTGCTCCTAGAGGGTTCAAATGTATTACAGGCCACGATTAGTTTTCTATTCCCTACGTTTTGTGCAAATAAACATAACTATTCCTGGGAAAAGTGGGTATGACCGAATATAGCCAATACTTCCCTCTATAAGACCCCGGTCGAACAAGTTTAAAAGTAACTTTTTCGGAAATCGTTTTTCGAAAAAGTTGTTCGAAACATAACTATTCCCGGGAAAAGTGGGTATGAGGAAATATAGCCAGTGCTTCCCTCTATAAGACCCCGGTCTCAGATTTTTGGCACATGTTTTTGTTTGGACACAGTGGGTCGAACAAGTTTAAAAGTTACTTTGTTGGAAATCGTTTTTCGAAAAAGTTGTTCGAAACATAACTATTCCTGGGAAAAGTGGGTATGAGGGAATATAGCCAGTACTTCCCTCTATAAGACCCCGGTCTCAGATTTTTGGCACATGTTTTTGTTTGGACACAGTGGGTCGAACAAGTTTAAAAGTAACTTTGTCGGAAATCGTTTTTGAAAAAGTTGTTCGAAACATAACTATTCCTGGGAAAAGTGGGTATGAGGGAATATAGCCAGTACTTCCCTCTATAAGACCCCGGTCTCAGATTTTTGGCACATGTTTTTGTTTGGACACAGTGGGTCGAACAAATTTAAAAGTAACTTTGTCGGAAATCGTTTTTGAAAAAGTTGTTCGAAACATAACTATTCCTGGGAAAAGTGGGTATGAGGGAATATAGCCAGTACTTCCCTCTATAAGACCCCGGTCTCAGATTTTTGGCACATGTTTTTGTTTGGACACAGTGGGTCGAACAAGTTTAAAAGTAACTTTGTCGGAAATCGTTTTTGAAAAAGTTGTTCGAAACATAACTATTCCTGGGAAAAGTGGGTATGAGGGAATATAGCCAGTACTTCCCTCTATAAGACCCTGGTCTCAGATTTTTGGCACATGTTTTTGTTTGGACACAGTGGGTCGAACAAGTTTAAAAGTAACTTTGTTGAAAATAGTTTTTCGAAAAAGTTGTTCGAAACATAACTATTCCTGGGAAAAGTGGGTATAAGGGAATATAGCCAGTACCTTCTTCTATAAGACCCCGGTCTCAGATTTTTGGCACATGTTTTTGTTTGGACCCGAACAAGTTTAAAAGTAACTTTGTATGAAAAAGTTTTTCGAAAAAGTTGTTCGAAACATAACTATTCCTGGGAAAAGTGGGTATGAGGAAATATAGCCAGTACCTTTCTTTATAAGACCCCGGTCTCAGATTTTTGGCACATGTTTTTGTTTGGACCCAGTGGGCCGAACAAGTTTAAAAGTAACTTTGTATGAAATAGTTTTTCGAAAAAGTTGTTCGAAACATAACTATTCCTGGGAAAAGTGGGTAGGAGGGCATATAGCCAGTACTTTCCTCTATAAGACCCCGGTCTCAGATTTTTGGCACATGTTTTTGTTTGGACCCAGTGGGTCGAACAAGTTTAAAAGTAACTTTGTTGAAAATAGTTTTTCGAAAAAGTTGTTCGAAACATAACTATTCCTGGGAAAAGTGGGTAAGAGGGAATATAGCCAGTATCTTCCTCTATAAGACCCCGGTCTCAGATTTTTGGCACATGTTTTTGTTTGGACCCAGTGTGCCGAACAAGTTTAAAAGTAACTTTGTATGAAATAGTTTTTCGAAAAAGTTGTTCGAAACATAACTATTCCTGGGAAAAGTGGGTATGAGGGAATATAGCCAGTACTTCCCTCTATAAGACCCCGGTCTCAGATTTTTGGCACATGTTTTTGTTTGGACCCAGTGGGTCGAACAAGTTTAAAAGTAACTTTGTTGAAAATAGTTTTTCGAAAAAGTTGTTCGAAACATAACTATTCCTGGGAAAAGTGGGTATGAGGGAATATAGCCAGTACCTTCCTCTATAAGACCCCGGTCTCAGATTTTTGGCACATGTTTTTGTTTGGACCCAGTGGGCCGAACAAATTTAAAAGTAACTTTGTATGAAATAGTTTTTCGAAAAAGTTGTTCGAAACATAACTATTCCTGGGAAAAGTGGGTATGAGGGAATATAGCCAGTACTTTCCTCTATAAGACCCCGGTCTCAGATTTTTGGCACATGTTTTTGTTTGGACCCAGTGGGTCGAACAAGTTTAAAAGTAACTTTGTTGAAAATAGTTTTTCGAAAAAGTTGTTCGAAACATAACTATTCCTGGGAAAAGTGGGTAAGAGGGAATATAGCCAGTACCTTCCTCTATAAGACCCCGGTCTCAGATTTTTGCACATGTTTTTGTTTGGACCCAGTGGGCCGAACAAGTTTAAAAGTAACTTTGTATGAAATAGTTTTTCGAAAAAGTTGTTCGAAACATAACTATTCCTGGGAAAAGTGGGTATGAGGGAATATAGCCAGTACTTTCCTCTATAAGACTTTTGTCTCAGATTTTTGGCACATGTTTTTGTTTGGACCCAGTAGGTCGAACAAGTTTAAAAGTAACTTTTTCGGAAATCGTTTTTCGAAAAAGTTGTTCGAATCATAACTATTCCTGGGAAAAGTGGGTATGAGGGAATATAGCCAGTACCTTCCTCTATAAGACCCCGGTCTCAGATTTTTGGCACATGTCTCTGTTTGGACCCAGTGGGTCGAACAAGTTTAAAAGTAACTTTGTTGAAAATAGTTTTTCGAAAAAGTTGTTCGAAACATAACTATTCCTGGGAAAAGTGGGTATGAGGGAATATAGCCAGTACCTTCCTCTATAAGACCCCGGTCTCAGATTTTTGGCACATGTTTTTGTTTGGACCCAGTGGGCCGAACAAGTTTAAAAGTAACTTTGTATGAAAAAGTTTTTCGAAAAAGTTGTTCGAAACATAACTATTCCTGGGAAAAGTGGGTATGAGGGAATATAGCCAGTACCTTCCTCTATAAGACCCCGGTCTCAGATTTTTGGCACATGTTTTTGTTTGGACCCAGTGGGCCGAACAAGTTTAAAAGTAACTTTGTATGAAATAGTTTTTCGAAAAAGTTGTTCGAAACATAACTATTCCTGGGAAAAGTGGGTATGAGGTAATATAGCCAGTACCTTCCTCTATAAGACCCCGGTCTCAGATTTTTGGCACATGTCTCTGTTTGGACCCAGTGGGTCGAACAAGTTTAAAAGTAACTTTGTTGAAAATAGTTTTTCGAAAAAGTTGTTCGAAACATAACTATTCCTGGGAAAAGTGGGTATGACGGAATATAGCCAGTACCTTCCTCTATAAGACCCCGGTCTCAGATTTTTGGCACATGTTTTTGTTTGGACCCAGGAAGCAAAATATTACATTGAAATGGGGTGTATGTATGAATATGTAAGAATCGTATTTAAATTTAATCCTAATTTAGTAATTCAATATGAAATTTATATTCTTATTTTATTTTAAATTGTTTTTTTTTTATCAAATATTAGGTAAAATTCAAAAAATTATATAAAATCTACATATGCATCAAAAAGTTTGTTAACATGCTAAAAAAGTTTGTTAAAGGCAAAAATCCTCTCCCATGAAAATTTTTGATGCTGCCATATTAAAAACGCATATTTTTTATGGAAAAAGCGTGTGTATAAGCTTGGCCGCACCAATTTATTATTCCGAGAGAATACCTAATGCGTACTCCGAAAAATTGAACGAACCAAAAAGTTTGCCAAAAAAAAAGTTTGTTATCTTCACGGAGATAAAACATAAGCGCTTTACTTCTTTTATAGAACAAAATGTAAACATGAAGCACAAAAATGTTACTTTACATTTTGCAAAGTTTAACATAATAAGAGTAACATCGCAGGTAAGAGTTACTGCACAATATTTCAAAATGATACTTTGAGTAACATAATAAATTAAAAGTAACACTATTGTACATCAAGAATGATAGACTATTAGAGATTGCGACTTGCGCATGTTTGCCTCTCTGATGACGTATTTTAACCCATGCAAGGGTTGCCTATTCTTTGTATTTTTAAATCATTTAGGGTTTTATTTGTATTGAAAACTTTAATTTGCATGACTAATATTAATGGTCCAAATGAGAATATTTTAAATTTGAAATATGAATATGAGCGTAATAAGTTTAAATGCGTTAATTTTAATGAACTAAGGATGTATGCATGCATGTCTATATAGGTATAATGGATATAATATATTTGGAACCAATTAACAATATATTAAGCTGAAGATACCCCAGAAATTAAGATAACACATTCCCGAAGCCGGTTGTCAACCTGGCTACTTACTCAATATTGAATTTATAAAAAGCCCTTTTGGAAGCCAAGAACAAATGTTCGATATAATAGTTTTGTTCATTTTTTGCTGTAAATAAGAAAATTTATATTGAACTTGAGAATTTGCATTTGAAATTGTGAATATATTTTAATTGGAAATGAGAAAATTCCAAATAAAATTTTATTTAAAATTAGCATGAACGTACATACAATACGTACAACATAAATGCATTCATAACGCAACATAAATAAAAATATGGAAAGGTAAATACAAATCTATGCAGGCAATTTTATTAAATAAGTAGCAGGGATATATTCTGGCTTATCTTCCAGATCCAAATTAAACTAATTTAATGTTGTGATATGCAATCTGTGGTAATAACACACGTTTTTAATTTCTTCTAAAAAGCGAGCCTTTGATCTCCGACATTGGAGAAGATTGACGTGTGGTACATTTATCTTTGCCTAAACATTGTTTTTTTTCTCCAACCATATAATTTTATTAAATTAAGCACTGCAAGAATGCGCTTTATTTTTAACGCGTCGATGAAGCGTTTTAAAAATTAGTTGAATACGATGGTGGTAGAAGGCATTTTCTAAAAACAAATCTTGATTTAATATAAAATTTTTTTAATTTCAAATTTTTAATTTTTTTTGGTTTTTTTCTCAATATCATGTAAAATTTTCTCATTTTTTATTGGAATTTTCTCAATTACAAATAAAAATTCTAAATTTCAAATGAAAATTCCCAATTTCGTTTGGAATTTTCTCATTAACAATGAAAAATGGCGCAGTAGTATGTTTACGTACCAGAGAATAGCATAATTAGGTTTTATCTTGATTTTATCTGGTGTTAAACTCTTAAGCGATTTTAATGAGTTGAACAAAAATCTGCCTCGAATAAAATTATCTTCGTTTGATCAATGCATGAATTTATACATTGTGAATTTATTCAGTGTGTGAATACTTTTGTCAAAGCTATATCAGTGTTGTCACAAGTTGATATTACAAAGTTTCTAATTGCTTAAAAACAAAGCGCTAGATATTTGAAAAACAACTAAATCACACTACATCAACTAATTTGAATTTTACCCAAAAAAATTTTGTTTTTTTGTATACATAAACGTTTAAAATAATATTAACTTTCTGTTAATTATGCATAATGCTGAATCAATTTTAACACAATTATTTAAGCATTTATAGCCACAAGAAAACCAGCACTTAGCACTGTTTTTGAAACCTTTATACCAAACAAGAAATATTACAAGAACTATAGATAGCCTTTGTTATACACGGCTGGCAAAGTTAAAGAGAAACAACTACGTCAACTTACGTTAAACAATGAGCATGGCGCCAATTTTTGTCTGTTATTCTCATTAGGTGCAACATCCCTAAAAAATTAAGACAGTCGTTCTCTTACTCTTTGCTTTTTTTGTATGGAGTTTGACACTAAAATTGAAATTATTATTGCTCTAGATTAATTCCTAATTTTGCCGGAAAAGATTTATATGTTATGTGAGATTTGACAACCCTGCACTAAAATCACTTTGACATTTCTCCAAAAAATTAATTTGTCGAATTTCGTTATTTAAAAAGAATTTTTAATTTAAATTTATTAAATATAGTGCAAAAAAATAATAGTTATTATAAAAATTGTGTGCGAAGTGTATTTAAAAGCTATAAGAGCAAAAAAAACTTATTTAAAATTTCGAAGCAAATCGTAAACACGAAGTGTGCAGTGGGGCAATGCATGCAAAACGATCAGAAAAATTTAAGTGAAAAATTGTGCTAAAACTAATTGTGAGCGTGTTCTTAACAAATCTTATTGTAGCTGTGTCCTTTTACTCTTTCCCAAAAAACCATGAAAAACAAAAAGAGCTTCGGATAAAATTTTGCAATCGGCCTGACAGTAATAAAAAATTGTTTTGGTTAAATTAAAAAATATTTTAATATATTGCTCAAAAATGTAAAAACACTTATGTCTTTCCTTGAAACAAATTATTATGTTTATATTTTTATTTAATAAGAATTTAAAAGTGTATTTTTGTCAAAAAATCAAATCCAACAGGACCGAAATAATTTTTCAAGAAAAAAGCAGGCACAATGAAACATCGTAGGATCAAGTACAGCTCACCATTTTGATAGTATTAAACTATATTTGTTGAATATCATGTTCTCTGTAAATTTTTTTTTTTAGTGAGACGGTCATTTTTTTAATTTTGATAAAAACGGGTAACAACGATAATTATTATTTTTATAGATAAGTTTAAAAAAATAATATTTTTTATTTTTTGATTTTCATTTTCTCGTTTTAACAGTCATTGGTTTTAAATACTTATTGGGGCACACATGTAAAAATAAAAATACCTTTATAAATGCTTTCTTACAATGTAATTTTTACATTAAAGATTATCTTTTTTTCTTTTCTTGAACAAAATGTACATGAAGGCATTTTTTATGATATATACATGTATGTAAGTATGAACTTGAATGAAAAAACAAAAATTTTATTGAAGGAATATTAAAAAAATTGCATCGTGTAAATGTAATCTTATAGTTTCGATTTTTTATTGGTTTCAAGTGTTTGTCTATATGAAAAAAGTTTACAAATAAACTACTAAATTTTACGTGTTTTTGTAAAAAAATTAACGAATAGTGTGTGAGTGTTTATATTTAAAACAAAAACAAATGTTTGTTTTTTTTTAAATATATCCCTGAAGGAAACTTGGGAACAAGTGTCCCCATGTCAACACTTTTATCGACTATTATGTTGCATTTTTGGCGACATTGTCAACAGTACGTCTACAGTTTTATATTAAGCTTTGATAAGAAGAAAAGAAAACTGTCAGCGGCAAATTAATGCTTCAGTTTGCCGTCAAATGCAAAAATGTATCAGCAACATAATGGCCTTTTTTATTTTTTCTGCTGTGATAAAGTGATTTATATACACAAATCATACTTGTTTTCAATGACAGACGCATGTTAAATATCCATTGCAAAAACACATTGACAATGGTTTAGCTTATCAGTAGTACTGTATACTAAAATTGCTAAAAGGTACTAGTTAATCGCTGGTTTCAATGTGTACATATGACCCCAAAAGAACCACCTTGTCAATAGTACCAATGTCAGCAGTTGATTTTTTGTTAATAGCAAAGAGCATTGCCTGAGGTATAGCTTAACAGTAGTACTGGTGACAATGTCAGTAGTGAGTTTCTAGTGATTCTCTATTGACATTTCCTGCAGGGATCTTACATTTTTTTTTTACCAAAACAGGCAGCAAATTAACACCTGCTGCTAAAAACTTTTTTAAAAATCTCTTGTATATGAACACATATTATTTTTTTTCTTACCTAAGGTATGGGTTACCAAGTTTTTGTAAATAAAATCAAAATTTTTAAAACAAACTTTCTTTTTAAATATTTTTAGCACACAAACGTTTCGTCCATGTTATGAAAAATATCTTAATAACGAAGAAATTTTTTAAAAACGCATTAAAAAATTAGATTTATTTTTTGGCCTTAAGTTTTTGTTTGTTAACTTTACTTGAAAATCTGGTCACACCGAATAAAATATTATGGGCGAGAATTTGCTTATTACATTTAAAACAGGAAGATTTTGAAATAAAATTTAAAATATGAAATGGGTAAGCTAGAAGTATTTTGGTTTGTGTGGATAAACCTTAGAATAAGATCGCTTAATGCGGAAATCAAGCAAAACACAAATAACCAAAAACGAAAATTTAGTAAAACAATAAACTAATTTTAAATGTTTTAATTTTTTTTTCTAAATGTTATTTAATATTATAAATTCTTTGAACATTTAATTTTTTTATAACACGATTAACAAAAAACAAATTAGAAAACATTTTCTCCAAAAGTTAGGAAATTGTCCCACTGTTATGTTTACATTATTTTTAAATGAGAGACTGTTTCGTGACGTCATTTGACCACATGCGCAGAAAATGCAAGTTTTCAATTTGTTATGTCGTAACCTTGTTATTTATTAATCTTGATTGTACATGGTACAAAGATCAAGGTATACTTGTTCACGCAGCTGATTATCAGCTGTTTTACTTTCATTTGTCAAAATTGTTGTTATTAATTTACAAATGAAGCGTACTGCAAAAACGGTATATTTTTGAAGAAATTCAATTTATTACCATTTTAAGGGCTTGCAAACCATAATTTGCATTTAAACTATAAATATAAGAATAAATAATTGTAAAATAGCTTTAAAACTTTTAAAAAAATGTAGTAATTCCTTGTAAAATGCATTGCAATTTAATGCTACACAATTTATGTACACATGTTCATGCCATGGATGGAAATGTTGATATTATTAAATTTTCTCCTTGTTTCAACTTGGTATTGATACTACATAGTAAACTATGTACTTATATATGTAAATAATGAAATAACCATTTAAATATACATATGTATTGTAAAAAGTCGATTGTTAAACATTTTGCGATGGATTGGTTCACTATTGACCGAGATGAGTATAAGCGAAAACCCAAAATAACATTTTTTTTAGGAAAAATCCGTGCATATATCCCTATATTTCTCAGTATATATAGTCACTCTTGCTTCAAAACTTGGCACGAATACTTTAAAGATAGGAACTAAATGGGAAAATTTTTTTTAGATAGGATCAGGGGAAGTGGTGTTTGCCCTACAATTGCACAAATTTTATTAAATATTTTATGTGCTATATCTCGAAAACTATAATAGCTATCGACTTCAAAAGTTCTAAAAAAAAGTAATTGGACAATAAGACCTACATATAGAGAAAAACATTTTGGATAGGAGCAGGAGAAGGGGTAACCCCCATGCAGATTAACATATTTTATTAATTTTCGTTACGCTACTTCAAATGTTCTACAGAACGAAATAACTCGGCTGGATCAGATGGCTGGGTAAATAAGAGGACCAATGTAAAGGTAATAAAGGATTATGCACAGTTGAATATAGCGCTCTTGTTAAAGTTTAAAATTATTTGTATATGTAAGTTGGTACATGACCTAATTGAAAAAAAGGCAATGTTTTAAAATATTTACACAACAAAAAACATGCAACTCCCTTCCCTGAAATGCGCGGGTTTTTTGACAACTAAAAATATTTTACACAAACAAATCGCATGTTGTTTTTTTTTTTGAAAATTGTTGTTGCAGTAATGAGTTTACCTTGTTTCTTGTACCATGCTATTGTAGAAACAGTTACTTCACGGTTTATGTCACTGTCGTTACATGCCAAAAAATGTTATTTGAGTAACACATTAAATTAAAAGTAACAGTAGCAGTTACTTCACAGTTTATGTCACTGTCGTTACCAGTGATTTGCAAGTAACAGGTATAAAATCACAGGTACGGAAATATCGCTCATCTCTACTATCAATGCACCACTGTGTGTTTCATAAGTCTTGATTTACTTTTATAGTCTTTTTACACTTACTCACGTCTTTCATCAATTTTCAAAAATGTTATATTCTTTCTATATGAATTATGCAGGTTTGTGTGTCAACTTTTTTCGTCATCTTTGAAATATGTTCCTAAATCATTTTGTTTCACTCATCATTTTTCGATTATTTTGGTGTTGTCACTAGAAATAGAAATATGGGGGTGAAAAACAAACTATCATCACTAGAAGAAAAATACAAAGGTCAAGAAATATGTATATACAATGAACGGAAAAGAGCAATGTAATTAAATTTAAATTTTAATTGTTTTAAACTAAAGCATTTTTTATTTAACAGCAAAAAAGACAAATAACATGCGTGTCGTTTGGTCGGATACAGACGAAATTATGTGGTTGGATCTTTAGCAGAAAAAAATAAAGAACTGGTAGGTGAAACAAAAAACTCTCACGTTTTCCAGGAAACAGCAGATTGGTTGCAAAAAGTCGGATTTTGTGGCAGCTGGGGAGACGTAAGAACAAAAGTGGACAGCCTTTCCCGGATATATAGGTAAAACAAATAAACATTAGGAGGAAAAAAGTATATTTTATCTACATAGGATACATATTGTATTTCAGGGAAGAAAATAAACAAAAATTGGACCTACAGGGGGAGCGCCTTCATCATGAAAGCATTACCACAAGGTCAACAATATCTTGGATGCCTTCGAATTGAACAACATACAAGAGGCCATGCATGAAAGTACAGGTATGTACATAAGTACATATATAATTTGGTAACAATCATTTAAAAAGTATATAAATTTTTTATTGACAGATATGTATGTCCACGCTTTTTGACAAAGACGACAAAATTATAGCGCTTGACCCTTTAGATTTCGACCCCAACCAATCGCGCTCAAGCAGCTGGAATGTGTCAGAAAATTAAGAAAGAAAGTCAGCGGCGCAGCCGAAGAAAATGATTCTCGACTTAAACGCGGAAATGGTGAGAATGGCTAGAGAAGCCAATCAAATGCAAGGTCAAATGCACCAAGAACGGAGAGAGCAGCTTAATGAGATGTTGAAACGGCTTGACACTATTTCTTCACATCAGCTTTTCAAAGTGAACCGCTTTCAATTTTGCGAGAAAATAAGTTGGTGAAACCTTTAATAATTCAAATACAGTAGAATCTTAAAAAAGTTAACCAAAATGTCCCAAGGGGTATTAACTTTTCTGAACTTTTAATTTCTTTAAGCGCGTTTTTTAGTCAAAAAAGGAATAAAACAACTTTTTTTAGATACAAAATTTTATGTTTTTTGTTATTCATCCGTGCACACCTTGATCAAGCATTCTTAAAATCTGCAATTTTTGTTGCAAATCCAACCTGATTTGTGATGATTTCTTTTGCTTTGGCATTTTTTAAATATGCACTGCACAACTCACAAGCTAAACACTGACGACCATGGTAAAATTACCTTACAAGGTAGTATAGATTCAACAGCTGACTATTTTTTGCTCGAGTTTATCCACTCGTTAAACCTGTCAAACGGTACTTTTTTGACATAAACTAGTGTAGTGTACTACATATGTTGCGATATACCAGTACGTAGGGTAGTTTTAAGTGTAAACAATAATATATAAATGTAACCAAAAACAAAATTTTAAAGATGCAGTTCTTGTTAAATGTTAGAGCAAGAATATTACTAAAAACAAACACTTTTTATTGAATTCTCATAAACAAAAACTGAACATTGAATTTTTATATCCAAAAACAAAAACTTTTATATTGAAATTTTGTAAGCAAAAATTATAACCAAAAACAAAAACTAAACATTGAATTCTTGTAACCAAAAATAAAAACTTTTTTATTGAATTTTTGTAAGCAAAAACAAAACTTTAATGTTAAGTTAATTTTTGTTAAACAAAAACAAAACTTTAAACTGAAGTAAGTTCTTATTGTAAACTATCCCGTTACTTTTGTATACATATAAACAGAAAAATTTTGGATATAAAATTAACTACCTTTAAGCCTTCAATCGGCTGACTTTTCATTTTAAACGCATTCATCTGCTTGGTTTTAATCTTTGGCATCCAACTGCCAGGATCTCTTTTCTTTGCCAGTGGCGTTTGTTATCGCTGGCAACATACCAGGTAAGCAAGTTAAAAGTCTCCCTTTTTCTTTATCAATATTTTCTCACCCAAACATTACAACAACTGCATAAATTTTGGTTTTGAGTTTGTTGTAGTTGTTGCCGTGGCGATACTACCTTGTAAGGCAATTTTACCATGCTGACGACAAATAAGAACTTCAACCGCAATGTTAGAGATGGACATTTTTGGCAGCTCAAAAAAAAAAAGGAAGTTTGGGGGATACCATAATCAAAACACAATAGTTGTGTTCAATAACTTTCCAGTAATTACTAGCAACGAGAGAGTAGAAAGAAATATTTTCAAAATTGCTCTTAAAAATATTTAAAAGTAAATGAACACTTTTACAGTCAAAACTTGCAAGCAAAGGTGTTTTGTTATTGTAAACTTAGAAAAATTTAAAACTTAAATTTTTTTCAAAGCATTATGACAAAAAGACTGTTTGAATAATTTCTAATAGTAAAATTTTTACTAGTAGAAATTATCAGAAACATTTTTGTTTCTAAACATATTACGCTCTTTTTTGGCTCTCTAACTGCTAATTTTTTGTGTACGTGAACACTTATTAGTAATAATTATCGAAAGTTAGTGATAATTTTCTGTAAATGAACACACCTAATTATTTGTATCATGACTAGGGTAACCATTCGTACTGATTTCATCAGGACATGTACTGATTTTTCATTTGGCGTACTGATTAAGAATGTGTGTACTGAAATGTACTGTTGTTTGAAAAAACGTACTGATTGTACTGAGTTTTTTAATATAATATGTTATTTCAAGCATTTTCTTCCAAAAATTTGTAAAGATACATAAAACTTAGTAAGTCCAACATTTACAAATGAAATGACTCAGCTGGCATTTTAAAGACTGGTTGATAAAAGCGATTATTTTGCGAGACTTTTATTTAATCGCCCGACGGTTGTTGTAAACAATTAATGTTTGGCTCTTCTAAAAGATGATCTGACGACATATTTCATTGTGTGTTTTTAGTAATCATTGAAAGATTTATATTAGGCAATGATAGGAATGAAATCTTTTAAATCAAAACTTTTAGCCATACTTTTAGACTTGTTGAGCGAAGATTGCTTGTGTCGGTAAAATATCCTAACGACCGTTAAGAATGCTGAGAAGTTTTTTTTTGTCAATTTTGGGAAGATTAAAAATCCTTTTGTCTATTCTGCATATAAAAAAGTAATATCGATTAAGTAATGTCGTAAAAAAAATCAAATTTCAAAGACATTTTTTATTGTTTCGACAAAAAATTTATTAATACTGGTTTGGCAAAAGGCTACTGCCCGGCCGAAGGCTACTGCGAAGCCGGCGGATCAAATCCACTGGATGTTTCTTTCCTTGCGCCCGGCCGAAGGCCGGCTATCTAAATAACTCTTTTTTATTAAAAAATTATTTAACCAAAAAGGTGCCTCAAGTCCACGCGCCTGTCCTAAAGCTGTAACGAAACCGGCGGTTCGATCCACGAGAGTTAACTTATCCTGCGTCCAGACGGAGGCCGGCAGCTATTTGGTTTGTTTGTTTAGAAAATAATTTTACGTTAGTAACATCTAATTTATTGATACAAAAGGTTTTCGCTTTATATATATTTTATTTGGGAGTTATTTCGTTTTCGTTGGGAGTTATTTCGTTTTCGTTGGGAGTTATTTCATTATTGTTGGGAGTTATTTCATTTCCGTTGGGACTTATTTCATAAAACAATTATTTTTTTTGTAATTGGGGGTTGTTTCATTTTTGTTGGGAGTTATATCATTTGGGAGTTATTTCACTTTCTTGTGACTTTTATGAAATAACTCCCAAACATTGGGAATTATTTCATTTTTATCGTTGGGAGTTATTTCATTTTTTTCGATCGGGAGTTATTTCATATTCGTTAGGAGTTATTTCATTTGGGAGTTATTTCATTTTTTCCATTGGGAGTTTTTTCATTTGGGAGTTATTTCACGGTACCTTGTATGGTTCCAATAAATAGTTTTTTGTTGTTTGTCTATAAGCCGTCATTATTGCTTAAAAAATATTCTTTATTAAAAATTTATATTATTTTACAACTTTTAACGTCAACTTTGCAAAAAATCTTTATCACAGAAAATATGAAAAAAAACTTGGATACCAGGATTTTTGTTATTGGAAATGAAACCATTTTTTTTGTCTGATGGTGCTAAGGCGATTTTTGTGGGTGAAGTAGTAAACGCTCAAGTTAATGGGATAATATTAAACTATTCAAAATTGATTTTAAAAAACTTTCTGAAGTGATTTTATATCACTTGTTAACTCTTGAATAAAAAAATCTAACTGTTTGATAATATATTGTAACAATTTGTAATGTTTGTTTTATTTTTTTTTAAATTAGTATCTCCAACCTGTACCTTGATTACAAAAAGATATAGGCACACAGACGGACACGCTTTAATCGGCTTAGAAAGTAATTTTAGGTCAATTCCTAAAACTGAAGAAGAATCTTAGGTTATAAAAACTAAAATTACACTGTGTGTAATTTTTTAAGTCATGGAAAAATAACCATATACGGACATCACAACATGAAAGAAGACAAAAAAAGAAAAGACACGTGTCTCCCAGTTTTGCCCAAGGTCATGCACTTTTTTTATGGGCCCCCAAAGATTTGGGGCCTTGGTGCCATTTTTGCAAAAAGTGATAATATTCTCAGGCTCATATCTTGCAAACTGTTCGGAATTTTAATTTACTCTTTGAGGCAAAGTTGTAGCCCTTTTTATAAAAAACAAAAATTGTGAACATAAAAAATGAAAAAAGAATAATTTTAAATCAAATTCGCAAAAAACTTTAAAAAATTCAAATTTTTTTACCTTTTTCCCCCTGTTCAGGTCAATAGGTAGCAAACCCTTCATAATTCAAGGAAACAGTCAACTACAAAAACTTACCTAATATCCCAATAAACAACTTTTTAGAACATATAAACTTCCTAGGAATGATTCTTAACACCGTTTAGGTAGCCGCAAAAGTTAAAAATTTCCCCAAAATGTATGTATGTATGTACATACATGTAGTTATGAAGCTATCTCTTCCTTACGTTTAATCAAATTGCCTTAATTACATATATTGTATCTGTCTTTTGTTTACTAGAGAACTCTAGTGCATATAAATATGTGTATATGCATGTGAGATAGCCGCGAAAAGTCTTGCAACCTAAACAGGTAGGCAAACATTAAAATTGCTGGAAACCCTAAACAACAAAATACATCATACACAAATCGCAATAATGATCGTTAACAGCCTTTAATTAAATTATGTACATACTTTTTTTATTGCTTTGTTTTTACTTTTTAATAATTATTGTTTATACCAACAATAAATTACCTACATATGTTCCTACTACCAATTTTTTTAATAAGTGAGGACAATCCAAAATAAAATAGCAATTGGATAAATTTAAAAAGAAGAAATTATTGAACCCAAACTTATCAAGAAATTAACTACAAAAAATTTACCTAAGATTTCAGTAAACAGCTCACGCGATCACGCACCGATCACACACGCATCAAGGAACGCAGATCACAATATAAAAGCGACGTGAATCTCACATCGAGGCATTACACAGCGCGACGTCACCGAGATCTCAGCGGTGAAAATTATAGAGAAAGTTCTACAGCTTAATTCGCACACAACATTGGCAACTGACAATTTCAATATGCAGTGTAAAAAGATTTATTTCTTTTGCTACATTTGCGGTCATCAAATCAGAAAAAATAATTCTACAAGATTTCAAAAGGAAAATAATTTTTTAACTGAATTTAAAAGAGCATATAAGTTATTTTTCGACGAAAAAGATTTGATCAGTGAAAATTACACACCTAACGCAGTGTGTCGCCAATGTTATAATAATCTCATAGCATGGTTAAATGGAGGCAAACATAGTATGAAATATTGTAAGCCGGTAAACTGGATTAATCGCCCAGGTGATCATGATGCAACCAGTTCTTATGCATGCGTTAATTACACATCTTGCCTAAACAGACATGATGAGAAGAACAAAATTTATAAAGCAACTGTAACAGCCACACTACCAGTGCTTGCACCTGAAAAATTTGTATTCCCAAGGCCGCAAACTCCAGATCGTAGGACAGAATTTTCAGAAATGACTACAGCAAGTGGTGTTACTAATCGAGATCGATTTGATACCGACTATGGGCTCCAACAGGGAAGAGATGGACCAAAACTAATAACTAATAAAATTCAAATGCTACGAAAATAAATGGAAGATTTGCTGTGATTTGAAGGTCATCAATATTTTGCAAGGAATCATCGATGAGGGCGGCTTTCCAAAATTCTTTTGTGTTCTTTGTAATTGGGATTTGCGCTCACCTGTAAATCAATTCCAATGTAACTAATGGAGCCAAAGAGGAAGTGTGCAGGAACAAATGAAACAACATAGACTTAAGAATGCACCTCTAATTGACAATACTCAAGACATCTTGCTGCCACCGCTCCATATAAAATTAGAATTTGTTAAAAAATTCATTGAAGTGGCCATTGTTAATTGTTTAAGCGCATTCGGCTATTTGAAAAGCGTTTTCTCAAAGCGTAACGATGACAAAATTAAAAAAGCTATTGCAGTAAATTTGGAACGATTTTTTGTTCTATAGCTATTTACACTATGTTAATGTTTTCTTTTCTGCCCTTATATTTGTCTTGATTTAATAGGCGTACTTAATGGCCCTGACATTAGAAAGCTATTCAAGAGCAAATTTGATTCATCGCTTGATGAAAATCATTCAATGGCACGGATTAACCTTCAGCGTGTATGCACCAGAGTCTTGGGAGGGGATCGAGACGCGAAACCGCAAGCAAGAGAATGGGTGAAAGAAATGCTGTATAATTTTGAGAAAATCGGCATATTGATGACATTAAAGCTGCATTTTCTTCATTTTCATTCTAACGACTTTATTAAAGAACTCCCTACCGAATCCGGTGAGCAAGGAGAACGGTTTCACCAAACCACAATGCCCATGGAAAAACGGTACAAAGGCAAAAAATTCGACGCATTGCTTGCAGAGGTAATATCAATTTTATTATTGCATGGTTTTGCATTATTTTTGATTTATTTTCTAATTCATTTCAGGTATGTTGGTGGAGTCACAAGATAACCCTTTATGATGCTAATAAGGTATGTTAAAAAGAAAAAGCTGATGATGGAAGGCAGTCTGGAAACAACGTGCCTGTGGACACCGTAAGTTCTGAATCAGAGTCAGATTCGGACGACGATTTGGATCCTCAACTTAAGAGAGCGCGATTTGCAAGTACAGGGCCATCAACTTTATAAAAATAATACGAATATTTTTTTTTATTATTTTTTTGTAATAGACAGCACAGTATCTCAATGTTAAAGAAAATAAAAAAACAAATGAAATTCAAAAATTTTCGTAAATTTTTTAACTTTTGCGGTTACTTAAGCGCTACCAAACGGTGTTAAGAATCATTCCTAGGAAGTTTATATGTTCTAAAAAGTTGTTTATTGGGATGTTAGGAAAATTTTTGTAGTTGACTGTTTCCTTGAATTTTGAACGGTTTGCTACCTATGGACCTGAACAGGGGGAAAAAGGTAAAAAAAATTTGAATTTTTTAAAGTTTTTTGCGATTTTGATCTAAAATTAATTAATTAAATAATTTTTGTTCTTTATAAAAAGGGCTACAACTTTGCCTCAAAGAGTAAATTAAAATTCCGAACGGTTTGCAAGATATGAGCCTGAGAAAATTATCACTTTTGGCAAGAATGACACCAAGGCCCACAATCTTTGGGGGCCCATAAAAAAAGTGCATGACTTTGGGCAAAACTGGGAGACATGGGTCTTTTTTTTGGTCTTCTTTGACGTAGTGATGTCCGTATATGGTTATTTTTTTTCGTGTTGCACTGTGTTACCAAAAGTGTACTGACTCCTACTTGTTTTTTGATAAGTTAAATTAAATTACATAAAATTAAATTAAAGTACATAAAATTTGTGTTTTTAGTACTTTCAAGAAAAAAAGTTTTTTCTTTCTCATAAAATTTTTCCTAAAAATTAAAGTTATCTTAAAAATTACTTGGTAACACGCGAATATTTATAAACACATACTTAACCACAACTTTTACTATTTACATACGTGTCTAAATATAGCCTAAAAACATTTGACTTACGATTTTTGGTGCCAAGATAACTTCTGGAGATTAGACTATTTTTACCACTTTTTTAAATTAAAGATTTGAGGCTTTTGAAAAGAAAATCAGAGGCAGAAATATATATGTACATTTTTTTTAATTATTAAAAATATATTTTAATATATATACATATATTAGCCATTGTTTGTTTTTATAAAACTATTAAACAAGACGTTAGTCAGGATATTTTTTTATATAATAAGGATTGTAAATAGTTTAAGGAGAGCCCCCCAAAAATATATTTCTTAGATAATTATTTGAAAGTGGTCGTTATAATTTCAAATAAAATGGTTTTAACATAAAAATGAATATTTGTATAAAATAACTATTTTTGAAAAAACATATTTTCTTGGTCCTTATAGATAGGAAAGTCTATTAAGCGATGTCCGTCTGTCCACCAGCTCGTGTTATGATTGAAATAAAATTTTTGAAATCCCCTGATGTCGCATTGACCCGTAGGAATATCGCCGGATAACTAAACGAAGACTTCCTTTGTTTATATCTCTAATGTTAGTACATAAAACCTTTACAACTGCCCCGGAGCTGCCCATACACGGGCTCAATATAAGACCGAATCGCATTAATTTTTCTTTAGGAAAATTTTTGTGAAACATGCACAGAAAAAATTATTCCCATATATTTTTGAACTAACGTGCTTATTAAAAAGCCAAAACGGATTTCAATAAGTAATTTAATTGTCCCAACTAAATATATAGGTTTTTTTTTAGAAATTTAACCAAAGCAGTGATGCTTATTTAAAAATTCTTTTGAAAAGCAGTCATTTTGTACAGTTATTTTGTAGTTTACCTTTTTGTGCCCTCGTTTTTTTAAGTATGCAACACAGCTTATGTTGTGTATACAAAAATAAAAAACAAACCTAAACGATAATATAAATAAGAATTTAGACAACCAAAATTCAATGTCTCTGTAGTCTAGTGGTAAGTGTCTCGGCCTGAAAATCTCATGGTGCTGGGTTCAATTCTTGACCCGGTTCAAATTAATTTTTTAATTTTTTTTCTTCTTTTTTTATTCTTATGTGTTTATTTTTGATATTTTTTTCATTTTCTGTTTTGTTGATCTTTGTTTCTGTATTTTGTTTTGCTTTTGATTATGATTGCTAAGGTATGCTGAGTTGTCCTCATTTAACTTGAGGTTAAATAAAAGTAATATTTACACTTTAAAAAGCAGAGTGGTTTGTTGGTTGAATGGATAGAGCGTACGCCTTGCATTTATAAGGTCGCAGGTTCGAGTCGATGCTGACACCGTTTATGTGTGTAAGTAAAACTAATTAATAAATAAAATTAGTTAGTTTTCTTTGTAATAAATTAAATAAAATATTTAAAAAAATATATGTAATAAAAAAAATTAAATAATTATAAATATATAATAAATAATAATTAATATATATATAAATAGTAATTAATTGCTAAAAAAATATTTTTTTTTAAATTTTTGAAAAATTTAACTAAAAACTGAATCAATTCAAAAGTTAATTGACAATTTTGTTCCATTTGAATAAAATTTTTTTAATTAAAACCATCGATATCTTTGCAGGCTGAGAATCAATGCAATTTAATTGCGTTAACAAATTTCTTAATTAAAATAAATTTTGTATTTTTTCTGTGTGCTTACACTGTACCTCGGCCCCTTCACAGGATTGTCCAAAGTTTTAACTTTTTTTTAAATTGCTTCCACAACTTTCAGGGTGCTTCTAAGAAGGTTAAATGTAGAACAGACCCCCCCCCCCCCCCCTCACGTTGGGTTGAAATGGTTCGAAAGTGACGCTTAATTGAATTTTCAAAATTAAGTTTTTGTATTAATATTTTGTATCGGCTAAAATTAGATAAAATTCTACATCACTATGTAACTTTTCAAGCAAAGTACAAAATTTTTTGCAATTTTTTTAGGAAGCGAAAAAAGTAAAATTTTTCATTAAACGAGTCCGCAATTTCCAAATTTAACGTTAACAATGTCTTATTTTAAGAATAGAACCTTCAACTTCAGGCATTTAAATTTATAAAAATGATGTAAAGTTTTTAAAAATATGTGTGAAAATATTTTTGACGATTTTTTTAAAAAATGTCTTAAATTGGCCTATTTTTGATGTTTCGTGAACTTAAGTTAGTTAAGGTTGGGTTCTGAGTCTTATATTTTCTAAAAGTATGAAATCTTAGCTTGATATTACAAAAAAAATTTGCGGTTTTGGTGCTCCATTTTTTGCTATAAAAATTTTTTTGTTTGAAGTCGTGTTTTTTCAAAGTCATGTATTTGACAAAACTAACGTTCGTTCAATGCTTACTGTTGTTGTTATTGTTGTCGGAGATAGGTGCGTGAAAAAGTTGCAGTCATCTTTATTCTCGAGAGTGTTAAAATGCTTTTGTATGACTCTTACAATACATAAATTCTTAATTCATGGTCCCGAAGTCCTAAAATATGCCCATTTACCGATTTTATAACTTTCAGAAGAAGCTCAGGAAGCCAGAAATAAGGACTTTAAAAATTATTGGGAACACTTTGCTCGCAAATGCAGCCGAGAAAAGTCGAATGAAGAAATTTTAAAAAGATTTTTTTTCAGTTCAGATCCATTCATATCTAGTATCAATAAACAAAATGAGCGGAAAGAAAAGCACTACAGCTTTTGCTATCGCCTATTATTTTTCAAGAAATACATGACAGCGAAAATAATGATAGCGAAGCTTATGATGATGAAGGTGAGGATGAATATAATATGGTTTCTTTTTAAGTGTATGACAATTATTGATAAAAAAAAATTATAAAAATTTATTTTGTTACTTTATTAAAAAAGTTTTAAAATTCTCGAAATCCTTCAAAACCAAAATTCAGACTTTAAATTAAACTTATATTCATATTTATGCAAAATATATATTTATTTTTTTTATTTTATAGAAAAAAAAACAATATAAGCTTTTGTATGCTTTTAATTTTTAAAAAAATCACTTTCCATTTTAAAATTACGGCGAAAATTCTGAAACAAACTATAATTTTCCGAAAAATAAGAATGTCTATAAAATCGTAAAAAAATTATATGCCTTTTTATGCATGTTTAACGATTTGAAAAAAAAAAATTCAAAAAATTTAAATTACGGCTCCCATTAATTAATCGCCACTTTCAGTGTCATCGAACCCACTGTGCAGCTCCTTAAAGGGTTGCCATACAAAAATTATGATAAAATCCCCCACAACTTCCCTGTAGTTACCCTAAGAGGGTTCAAATATGACACCGGTCCCTATTTAAAAAATTATAAATTTTTCATAAGTAAATAAAAAATGGATACAAATAAAAAAAGTTCGGGGTTTTGAAAGGCCAATGTGAAGGGTATATAAGATTCGGCACAGCCGAATAAAGCGCTCTTATTTTTTTGTGTCATTTTAAAGTTTACACGTTGGAAAAAATTTTGCTGAATCGCATTTCAAAGAATGACACTCCCAATAACAACAGACACATTTAATGAAATTTTTGCAATGTTTTACCTCAAAGCTAAGTAAATGGATATTGACTTCAAACCTGACGCGAAAGAACTTTTAAAAATGGTCTAGTTTTTAAAGAACATTTTTAGCAAACTACATACATATATTAAAAATATATTTCGTTTTAATGCAGTTTTTTGCTGAATATATGTAACTACTTAGCATTGCTTATATTAGTTTTAACACTACATATGTTATTTAGGATAACATAGGTTTATGCATCGGAGCTAGCAAAATAACCCATTTCATTGAAATTCAGATGTTTTAAATATTCAGAAACAAATTCACAAAGTTTTGATTAATTTATTGTACAAAATTACATGAATTATTATTCTAGAAAAGCAAGAAATTTATATATAAAAAATTAGGATAGATTATTTGTTTATTTATAAACACATACATACATATTATTTTAATTAGTTATGTACAGTTAAGGCATTTAAAGTCTATTGTAATTAACACTAACAATTGACTGCCTGGATTTTCAGCTATATTAGTTTTCAAGATGTTTATTATTATCTTTTTGAATTTTGAATAAAAACGATTTGACTAAAATAAGTTACCATTTACATTGTTGAAGTAAGCAAAAATCACTGGTAGGAGTTTGTACCAATCTGCCAAACAGAAAAGTAAAAAGATGTTTCTTCTAGAATAGAAGAATGTGTATCAGATTTAATCGGACCTCTTTTTATGTATTAATCTTAGATAAAATATTATGATGGATAATTAAGGTAACGTTTTGTTGGCTAAGGCAACGATTAGCGTTGCGTTAAAGAGTACCAATATCATGGACACCCGCATTCATCGACCACCATCTTTGGAAGATCTCTTTTTATTATTCCTTCATCGCCGTAGTATATAAGTGACATGCTGGAAAATTTAATAGGTGCGCAGCAAGGTTGCATGCCATTAAGAAGACCCATTTTACGATATTCCTCTATGAAATGAGCGTGGAATGTCTGAAAAGTGTCTGGTGTACGATAAGGCCCAGTGCAATCGCCACGACAGTAATTGGCGAAGTAACCTCTGGGTGCAATAATCCAGTCATCCCAGCCAAGGGCTTTAAAAGAAACGTAAAATGACTCCTTGCAACACTGTCCGTGTAATGCTCCATTACAATTAATGGCGCGACGACGGATACGCCGCTGCCTTTTAGCTTCAGTCTGCAAAACTAAAAATGGACGGCTTGAGTTCATAATATAATCCTTATATGAGCTGGCTACGCTATAAGCATTTCTTCTGGCAATGCTGTCATTTTTAATTGCTGTTTTACTATTATTATCTAAGAAACTGGCGGTGTTTTCAGAGTTTTGGGTTATAATATTCTTGTTATCGATTCCGTTTTTAGTCACAGCGCTTCTCTTTCTGCCTGTACGGCGGTTCATTAGGGTTGCATCCATTTTGGAAATTTTATCATTAAACAGAAGTACCGAGTACTTCTTACCACAGCCTGTACAGTCAATGAGCAATTGAAGCTTTTCGCTTTTTGATCGCAGATACCATTCCCTAACAGTTGCCGTTATGTCGAAGTTTTTCCATCCTAACTGCGACGTGTCCACATCATACGCTGCACAAAATCGGGCCACACGATCAAAACCCTAAAAATAGAATATATATGCAAACAAATGTTTATAATTAATTGTATAATGTCATTGAGAATATATATATGTATGCATTTAGCTTTTGCCAAATACGAAAGTCAATTTTTTTTTAAATGGCAAAAATAACAGTATAAAACTATTTGTTTTTCTAATTTATGATAAGAGCATTGAACTTAATTTGGTAAAACAATAACAAAAGACTCATAAAAAAACGATTATGAATTTTGACTGTTTTTGATCGCTAGCCGATTGCAATAACGACATATTTTGAAATCGGATTTGATTGTTAAACAGCAAATGTTTAATTGAATATACATATGTATATACATAACGTTATTTAATTTAAATCATACCTAATTGTACTCCTTACATAGTAATAAGGGTATGTATATATTAGTTTGTTATTCCGTTTGTATTTTTTTAAGTCCATTTTTAACCCAATAAAGTATTTATACTTTGAAATATGGAGGTCGATTTAGCCTTGTCCGTCTTCGTGTCTCTTGAAGTTAAATTTTTTGAGTCAATTGAAGTACTACGACATTTAAGCCTCCTCCAATTTCTTTAAGAGAAAGAAACTCAAACGACCTTATTAGGTTTCTAGTCGGATTAATCGGTGCAAATAGCTTTTGGGTGTCTAATATCAAGCGTGGTAGCATTTATGAGAGAAAAATTCAGGTAAATCACGAAAACGCTTATCGTACCGCCATTTCGGAATTTGAAAAACTTAACAAAAGCTTCTACACGTAACAACTTAAAAACGCAAAAGGCCTCCAGGTAGTTATAAAAGGTATTGACCCGAAAGAGAAAAAGACGAGCTTGTTCAGCAAAGGACTTAAAGCTAAAACTGCATCAAACATTAGAAATAGAGAAAGGTATCCCCAACCATTATTCCGGGTGGAGCTTGAGTCTAGTGATGAAAAATTGAAGAAAGACGAAACTCACCCTATTTATAACCTCTTGAGACCCTGGGTGCACTTATGCGCACTTCAAATTTTCTTCTAATTTTTAGAAGTGTACCATCTTGTTGGAAATTTCGTTACTTTTTTAATATTCTTTGTGATTTTTAGGTTTACTATGTATCAAAAGATAGCACTGTTTTCAAGTTTAATCTTTTAAATGTGTTATTCAATTTAACGGTTAAATTTTTTTTCTAGTGGGATATGAGTTGAAACATTTTTTTAATTTTTTTCACACATTGACAGGTTGTGTATAATTATACCCTTCACATAGTGATAGGGTATATATCACTTTGTCATTCCGTTTGTAATTTCTTTATTATTCATTTGCGACCCCATAAAGTATATATATTCTGGATCCTTATAGATAGGGAAGTCGATTTAGCGATGTCCGTCTGTCCGTCTGTCCGTCTGTCCGTCTGTCCGTCTGTCCGTCTGTTGAAATCAAGTTTCCGGAGTCAAATAAAAAGATACAGACCAGTTAATGGTGTCAAACTATCACAAATATCCTGGAGACAATCGCTATTTAAAATCAATAAAATCGGTTCACTATTGACCGAGATATAAGCGAAAACCCAGAGTAACCCATTTTTTTTAGGACAAAATCCGTGCATATATCCCTATATATCTCAGTAAGTATAGTCACTCTTGCCACAAAACTTGGCACGGATACTCCTAAAGAAGAGACCTTAATAATGGAAAAATTTTTTTCAGATAGGACCAGGGGAAGGGGTATTTTTTCTACAATTGCACAAATTTGGTGAAATATTTTATGCGCTATATCTCGTAAACTATAACAGCTATCGACTTAAAATGTTCTACAAAAAGTAATTGCATGCTAAGGGCTACGCCTTAAAGAAAAAATTTTTTGGGTGGGGGCAAAAAAAGGGGTAGCTCCCATACAAATCGACATTTATTATCAAATATTCGATACGCTATATCTCGGAAACTATAACAGACGTCGAAATGAAATGTTCTACAAAAAGTAATTGCACGCTAAGGGCTACGCTTTAAAGAAAAAAATTTTCGAGTGGGGGCAAAAAAAGGGGTAGCTCCCATACAAATCGACAATTATTTTCAAATATTCGCTACGCTATATCTCGGAAACTATAACAGATATCGAAATGAAATGTTCTAAAAAAAGTAATTGCACGCTAAGGGCTACGCTTTAAAGAAAAAATTTTTTGGGTGGGGGCAAAAAAAGGGGTAGCTCCCATACAAATCGACAATTATTATCAAATATTCGATACGCTATATCTCGGAAACTATAACAGATATCGAAATTAAATGTTCTACAAAAAGTAATTGCACGCTAAGGGCTACGCTTTAAAGAAAAAAATTTTCGAGTGGGGGCAAAAAACGGGGTAGCTCCCATACAAATCGACAATTATTTTCAAATATTCGATACGCTATATCTCGGAAACTATAACAGATATCGAAATGAAATGTTCTACAAAAAGTAATTGCACGCTAAGGGCTACGCTTTAAAGAAAAAATTTTTTGGCGGGGGGCAAAAAAAGGGGTAGCTTCCATACAAATCGACAATTATTTTCAAATATTCGATACGCTATATCTCGGAAACTATAACAGATATCGAAATGAAATGTTCTACAAAAAGTAATTGCACGCCAAGGGCTACGCTTTAAAGAAAAAATTTTTTGGGTAGGGGCAAAAAAAGGGGTAGCTCCCATACAAACCGACAATTATTTTGAAATATTCGATACGCTATATCTCGGAAACTATAACAGATATCGAAATGAAATGTTCTACAAAAGGTAATTGCACGCTAAGGGCTACGCTTTAAAGAAAAAAATTTTCGAGTGGGGGCAAAAAAAGGGGTAGCTCCCATACAAATCGACAATTATTTTCAAATATTCGATACGCTATATCTCGGAAACTATAACAGATATCGAAATGAAATGTTCTACAAAA
Organism: Melanophora roralis; assembly: GCA_963583895.1. Lineage (NCBI taxonomy): Eukaryota > Metazoa > Arthropoda > Insecta > Diptera > Rhinophoridae > Melanophora > Melanophora roralis. The sequence goes on from OY757192.1 coordinate 5,237,356, forward strand.
AGTAATTGCACGCTAAGGGCTACGCTTTGAAGAAAAAATTTTTTGGGTGGGGGCAAAAAAAGGGGTAGCTCCCATACAAATCGACAATTATTTTCAAATATTCGATACGCTATATCTCGGAAACTATAACAGATATCGAAATGAAATGTTCTAAAAAAAGTAATTGCACGCTAAGGGCTACGCCTTAGAGAAAAAATTTTTTGGGTGGGGGCAAAAAAAGGGGTAGCTCCCATACAAATCGACAATTATTATCAAATATTCGATACGCTATATCTCGGAAACTATAACAGATATCGAAATGAAATGTTCTACAAAAAGTAATTGCACGCTAAGGGCTACGCTTTAAAGAAAAAAATTTTCGAGTGGGGGCAAAAAAAGGGGTAGCTCCCATACATATTAACAATTTTTGTTAAATTTTCGATATGCTATATCTCAGAAACTATAACATATATCGAAATCAAATGTTCTACAAAAAGTAATTGGACATTAAGGGCTACGCTCTGAAGAAAAAGATTTTCGGATGGGGGGTGAAGAAGGGGTAGCTCTCATACAAATTAACAATTTTTAAACAATTTTCGATACGCTACTTCTGGAAAACTATTACAGCTATCGACTTCGAATATTCTACAAAAAGTAATAATCAAATATTTCATACATTTTGGTGAAAAACTTGGTGAAGAGCAGGGGGACTAGAACATCTAATAAGTTTTATTAACCTTTAAATATGAATAATGTCGAAAACTTTAAAAACTCTCGACCTCAGATCTTCTTCATCTATTTCTATTATTCATACGAACGTTAAAATTTTGTTATTTTTTCTATGGGCTTTAAAACTCGCACAAGGTTTTTTATTATATTATTTGCAGTACAAAATTACTCGGCTGGGTATATTTAAAGACCAATGTGAAGGGTATATAAGATTCGGCACAGCCGAATATAGCGCTCTTACTTGTTTTAGTGTAGTTTTGTGAAGAACATAAATTGGTTAAACGTTTTATTTCAGCACAAATTTTTGCGAAGAAAACCTACAGGGTTTTCTTGTTACACGTACATATGTGTACCGAATGTTATATACAAGCAACAAACGTTTGCGTTGATGAATTTTTCCAAGGCTTAGTTATTTTGTCAGTGTATTGCCCACCCAGGTTCTTCATAACAAAGGATCAGTTCAACAGTTTTTACAAATCTTTAGGTCCCCGCTTCAAAGCTGCTGGAGACTATAACGCTAAGCATACGTACTGGGGCTCTCGCCTTATAAGTCCAAGGGGTCGTGTTTTGTTTGGTTCCGTATCTGAAAAGGGACTTAACGTTATTTCATCTGGAAAACCGACATATTGGCCAACTGATCACAATAAAATTCCAGACGTCATCGATTTTGGCGTAACAAAAGGTATATCCCCGGAACTTACCGAAGCTCAAGCCTCGTTGGATGTATCTTCAGACCACTCTCCCACTTTAATCACTATTTTTAGTCCTCATTATATACCAACTAGTGATATTTTTTCATTTAAAAGTGTTAATTGGTCAAAATACAAAAAATTTGTCAGCACCCACTGCTCGGAAAACCAACCGCTAAAAACACCCGAAGACATCGATGATTGTCTGAGCAGCCTTAATGAGATCACGCTTCTTCTTACTATCGTCAGACAAAATACAACAAAATTTTTTCAGCCAACGTGCAACAGCTTTTATCTGAAAAAAGAAGAGCCCGAAGAGAATGGCAAAAACACAGATCACCCCAACTTAAAGCCAAGTTAAAGGAATGTAAAACCAATTGAAAAATTGGTTAGAGGTTCACCGATTGGCATCTCTTAAGGAACACCTCGAAGGTCAAGATTCGACTCCTCAGACGAATTATTCACTATGGCGGTCAGCGAAAAATCTTGTAGTAGAGGCTATCAATAATTTAAATGCTAAAAAAGCTCCTGGCTTTGATGAAATCAGCAACAAAATGCTTTTAGAGCTGCCTTGCACAGCAAAAAGAATAATTCTTTTTATTTTTAACGCCATATTACGGCTCAAACATTTCCCGCCAGTATGGAAAGTTGCCTTGGTAAAGATGATTTCTAAGCCGGAAAAAGATCCTTCGAAGGTGGAGTCTTACAGGCATATAAGTCTGTTACCAACTATGTCCAAATTGTTTGAGAAATTGCTTAAAAACAAGCTGACCAATCCTGAATGAAAACAGCTGCATTCCAGATCACCAATTTGGATGTAGAAATCAACATAGTACCATCGAACAAACCCAGAGATTGGTACAGGTTATAAAAAAAGCCTTTGAGGAAAAGAAATACTGCTCCGCGCTCTTCATAGATGTCTCTCAAGCGTTCGACAAAGTATGGCATGAAGGCCTGTTAAACAAATTAAAGCTCAACCTTCCATCGAATATTTTTAACCTATTAAAAAAATACATAAACGGCCGACAATTTATGATTTAAGAGGGAAGCTAAATAAGTTCTTCTCAACCAATAGGGGCTGGTGTACCTCAAGGGAGTATACTAGGTTCAATTCTGTACTTGCTTTACAAAGCAGATATGCCCACAAACAATCTTACTCATACGTCTACATCCGCTGATGATACCGCCTTTCTCAGTATTCATAAAGACCCTAAAGAGGCCACAAAACAACTTCAACATCACGTATCCCAAGTTGAAAAATGGACAAAGTTATGGGGTATTAAAATAAATGAACAAAAATGCACCAACGTTACTTTTACGTTACGCAAGGAAACGTGCCCCCCAATTCTTATTACCAACCATACGGTGCCTCAATGAATTTTTAAGTTAAAATAAATTGTTCTTAGCAAAAAAAAATGGATGAACAGAAAATTGCTGATATTCTAAACGAAAGCGATTTAGATTTTTCTGGAGATGATAATGATGAGGATTACTTGCCCCCAGAAGTGGTAACAGCTTTGCAGACGCCCAAAGAATTTGTAATAGAGTAAATTAAACTACAGAATGTCCGAAACCGTCCCGTTTATTTTTGCGCAGCAAAGAAATGATAAACTGCGGCCCAGACATTTCTGATGACATGCTTATTTCACAAGGCTTTGTATTGGCAGCACGAAACGGACTAGTACTAGACTTTGGTGTGTATCTAGGAAAAAACACCTTACCTCAAGTTATAATGAAAAATCTGGAACTAGGAGCGGGAATTGTGGAAAAGCTTTCCTGTACAATATCAAATAGTTGCGTTTTGTATTTTGACAGATTCTTCACAAGTCTAAAGCTGGCTGACCACCTAATTGAAAAAACGGAATTTTCTTGACCGGAACTGTCATGGCGAACAGAACTGGGGAAGCAGCACAAAAGTTGGAATCAGAAAAACAGTTAAAAAGAGGTGAATGGGATGAACAAGTTCGAAGTGTTAACAAAGTGTGTGGTAAAATGGATGAACACATCTTCTGATAAACGTAAAAAAAGAACACAAACAAATTAAAATAACTCGTCCAGCTGCAGTGTGTAATTATGACACTTGTATGGGTGGTATTGATTTGTGTGACAGTTTAACATCCTACTATCGGAGTTCGATGCATACAAGAAAGTGGCCTGTAAGAGTGTTCTTTCACTTTTTGGATTTGGTTTCTGTTATTTGTTGGGTAATGTACAATCGATGTTGTTTACAGGAAAACGTACAAGCAAAAGATAAACTTAACTTACTTCAATCTGGCCAAAGCTATGACCAGAGTTGGGCAAAATACATGCCTTGCTGTATTTGAAATACAAAATACTTGTTCCGCTTGTATTTCAAATACAAAATACAAAATATAGTATTTTAGTATCTTTTATTTAAAACACAAAATACATCTATAACAATTAATCAATCGGTGAAACATGAGTTTCTTTTCATGAACACTAGGTTTTTAAAAGTATAATCAGATAAGCAGCCTCTTGTCGGAGAATATATAAATCCTGCTGAGGAAAATAATCTTTCTACAGGTCGTGATAAACACAAACTGGTGCTAAATTTTATGAAAACAGTTCTCTGTATGTGAAAGTAAAATAGTGATAAGGGTATATATCAGTTTGTCATTCCGTTTGTAATTTCTTTATTAACTATTTGCGACCCCATAAAGTATGTAAGCGAAAACTCAATATAACCCATTTTTTTAGGGCAAAATTCGTGCATATACCCCTATATATGTCAGTAAATATAGTCATTCTTGCCACAAAACTTAGCACGGGTACTCTGGAAATAGGGACCTCAATAAGTAAATATTTTTTTTCAGATAGGATCATGGGAAGTGATATTTCCTCTAGAATTGCACAAATTTTGAAAAATATTTCATTTATGTTATGAACCGGTTGCACTGGCGAGGTTTCTGTCTAGCTTATTTTTTTTAACACATCCTCAGGTGGTTCCAACCCTTCTCGCCAGGCGCGTACCCGCACACAAAAAAAAAAACAAACTACAAATTACCAATGCAGCCACATAAAATGTTGATACTTTAATAGAGACAGGTGTCGGTCTCTTTTATTACCCTCCCAACCATGTCGCTGAAGGATCCATGAGCCAATTTTTTCCAGCAACCCAAACCTCACCTGACCTCCCCACTTACCTCTCTATCATTGCCGTGAACTTTTAATTAATTAAGCCGACATCATTATAATTTTGGTTTTCAACAAAAATTAAACATACAATTGAACCATTTTCATGAATTTTTTGATACGCTTTATCTCGAAAACTATAACAGCTACCGACATCATATGTTCTACAAAAAGTAATTGAACAACAAGACCTACGCTTCAGAGAAAACATTTTTTGTGTGGGGGCAGGAGAAGGGGTATCTCCTATACAAATTATATATTATATATACATATATATTATATCTCGGAAACTATAACAGCTATCGACTTCGAATGATCCGCAAAAAGTAATTTGACAATAAGGCCTACACTTTGGAGAAAAAAAAATTTTTTGAAATTTTCAGGGGTTACCTTCGGGCTAATTTTGATCAGTTTGCCCGAAGGTAACCCCTGAAACTTTTAAAAATTATCAATAAATTGGTCAAAATACAAAAATAAAATTTTTTTGGTTGTGACAGGGGTAGGGGTAGCTCTCATACGAATTAATAATTTTTAAGAAATTTTCGATGCGCTCTATTTTATAAACTATCGACTTCTAGTGTTCTACGAAAAGTAATTATATGATAAGACCTACATTTCGAGAAAAAAAGTTGGGTAGTGGCAGGAGAAGGGGTAGATCCCATACAAATTAACAATTCTAATGAAACTTTCGGTACGCTATATCTCGGAAACTATTACAGCTATCGACTTCTAGTGTTTTACAAAAAGTAATTCGATGATAAGACCTACATTTTGGAAAAAAAAGTGGGAAAGGAGCAGGGGGACTACAAGATCCCATAAAAATTAACAACTTTTATTAACCTTTTAATACGAATTTTGTCGAAAACTTTTATAACTCTCGACCTCAAACCTTCTTCATCTATTTCTATTATTCATACGAACGTTAAAATTTTGTAAAGTTCTCTATGGACTTTAAAACTTGCATAAGGTATTTTTATGATATTATTTGCAGTACAAAATAACTCGGCTGGGTATATGAAAAGACCAATTAGAGGGGTATATAAGGTTTGGCACAGCCAAATATAGCGATCTTACTTGTTGTGTTTTAAAGTGTGAATCTCAAAAAAATTTTTTATACAAAATTAAATTTTTTTGTCATTCACATTTCCAAATATCCGCTGAGCTCTTGATATTACCTGAATGAGTTAGCCCTGGAAGAGAACATGCCTTGCTAAAGCGAAGACATAAATGAAAATGAAGACAAAGTTTCCATTCTGTTTTTTTTTTTGTGGAAATTGTAACATTTTTCAATTTAGCTAATGACAACTTTTTGTATAACAAAAAAATGTATTTTGCAAAAATATATTTTGACATCATAAGTATTTGAAATACAAAATACATTAGAAGGTGGTATTCCAAATACAAAATACGTATTTCTATTTCAAATACAAGTATTTGAAATACTGTCCAACCCTGGCTATGATAAGGTTCGATGTTGGGAGAGTTTACCAAGATTTTCAGATCATGGTTCAAAATCAAGCCCTTCCACAAGCGCTTCTGCTACAACCGGTCTGAATTCTAAGAGGAACGCAAGTGAATGTTCAAACGACACACCTGCAAAGAATAACCGTGACGTGGTGCCACATTCATAACCAGATATTCGCCTTAACAATGTAGGTCATCTACTTCTATTTGCAGATAGCAAGTTTGCATATAAGTGCCGCCATCCGAAGTTCTCATCACGCTGCCGTACCATTTGTTCAAAATGTAATATTTATTTAAATATAATAAAAAAATTAGTTTTGAAGAGTATAACAATGTTATGGCTTTACGTTGAAATTAGTTATATTTTAAAACCTGAGGTACACATATGTGCACCAATTTTTTTTTTTTCATTATTCTTTTATTATTGAATCTTCGCCTTTGGCGAACTAACAATAAGTATTCAAATCTTAAAACAAGGTAGTTCATATTAGTCCAGCCAGTGCCAGACTAAAATTTAAGTTCTCATATTAATTAACAAGCTTCATATAAGCGCAATAGTATCCCTCCTTTTCAGACGGGAGTGTACACTATGTTGCAAGATACTTCAAGCGAGCGGGTTTGGATGTGTTTCCAGCTTATTTAAATACTTGTCCACATATTTCAGGATTTCGAATTTAACAAGTGGAACTTCTAGATCCTTATGGATGTTGCTGTTTTTGACATACCACGGAGCACCAGTTATCATTCTTAGGATTTTATTTTGACGGCGTTGTATTTTTTCAATGTTAGAAGAGGAAGCAGTGCCCCATAATTGTATACCGTAGCACCAAATTGGTTTCAAAATCGATTTGTAGAGTAGAAGTTTACAATCAAGACGAAGCACAGAGTTTCTGCCGATTAGCAAATGGATTTGTGTAGCCTTAAGTTTCATTTGCGTCAACTTTGCATCTATGTGGGCCTTCCATGTAAGGCGACGGTCCAGGTGAATGCCTAGGTATTTCCTTTCAAATCGTTGAGGCACCATATGATTGTTAATAAGGATTGGAGGGCACGTTTCTTTGCGTAAAGTAAAAGTTACATGAGTACATTTTTGCTCATTAATTTTTATTCCCCATAATTTTGCCCATTTCTCTACTTGGGTTACGTGTTGTTGCAGTTGGGTCTTTATAAATACTGAGAAAAGCGGTATCGTCAGCAAATGTAGACGTGTGCGTAAAACCATTTGTTGGCATATCTGCTGTGTAAAGCAAGTACAAAATTGGACCTAAGATACTCCCTTGAGGTACAACAGCCCCAATTGGTTGAGAAAAACTTATTTGATTTCCCTCTTTGATCATAAATTGTCGACCGGTTATGTTCTTTTCTAAGAGGTTAAAAATATTAGCTTTAGTTTGTTTAATAGGCCTTCGTGCCATACTTTATCGAAAGCTTGAGAGACATCAATAAAAAGTGCGGAGCAGTACTTCTTTTCCTGAAATGTTTTTCTTATAACCTGCACCAGTCTGTGAGTTTGCTCGATTGTGCTATGTTGACTTCTAAAGCCAAATTGGTGATCTGGCATGCAATCGTTTTTATTCATGATCGGAGTCAGCTTATTTTTAAAGAGCTTTTCGAACAATTTTGACAAAGTTGGTAACAAACTTATAGGCCTATACGACTCCACCTTCGAATGATCCTTACCAGGCTTAGGAATCTTCTTAACTAAGGCAACTTTCCATATTGGCGGGAAATGTTCAAGCTGAATTATGGCATTAAAAATAAAAAGAATAATTCTTTTAGCGATAAAAGGTAGCTCTAAAAGCATTTCGTTGCTTATTTTATCAACGCCAGGAGCCTTTTTATCATTTAGGTTAACGATAGGCTTTACAGCATCTGAAAATCGGAAACGTATTTCCATAGGACGTCTAGCAACAATAGGCGACTTGCAAACATATCGCATTTTTCTTTGTCATTAATAGCCCAGGATCCTCTCAGATAACGCAGTGGAGGTTTTGCGATAACGGGTCTTTTTATACGTCTGGCTGCTCGCCATAGAAAATAATTTGTCTGGAAAGTCGCGTCTAGGTTTTCCAAATATTTATTCAGTGATGCCATTCTGTCCACCTCCAGCAAGTTTTTTAATTGGTTTGTGCATTCTTTCAGTTTATTTTTAAGTTGAGGTGATCTATGCTTTTGCCATTCTCTCCGGGCTCTCATTTTTTCAAATAAAAGCTTTTCAACATCTGCAGAAAAAATTTTGTTGTACTTGGCCAGACGATAAGTAGAAGAAGCATGTTCCACGGCTTTTATTATGTTTTCGTTAAGGCTGTTCAGACAATCATCAATGTCATCAGGTGTTTTTAGTGGTTGGTTTTCTGAGCAGTGGGCACTAATATATTTTTTATATTTCAACCAATCTACTTTCTTTGTTAAGAAAAAATCACAAGTTGCTATTTGATTTTTTTTTTTTGTTTTAACATATATATTTTATTATTGAATCTTCGCTTAAGCGAACTAACAATAAGTATTCAAATCTTAAAACTAAATAATTAATACTAGTCCAGTCAGTACCAGACTAAAATTTAAGTTTTCACAATAAAGATGGCTAATTTCAAAAATTTCATCTAAGAGCAATAGTATCCCTTCTTTTTAGGCGGGTGTGCCCACTATGTTGCAGGATGCTTCGAGCGAGCGGATTTGGATGTGTTTCCAGCTTATTTAAATACTTGTCCACATAGTTTAGGATTTCGCTTTTTACTAGTGGAACTTCTAGATCCTTGTGGATGTTGCTGTTTTTAATATACCAAGGAGCACCAGTTATCATTCTCAGAATTTTGTTTTGACGACGTTGTATTTTTTCTATGTTGGAGGAGGAAGCAGTGCCCCATAATTGTATACCGTAGCACCAAATTGGTTTTAAAATCGAGTTGTAGAGTAGAAGTTTACAATCCAGACGTAGCACAGAGTTTCTACCAATTAGCCAGTGGGTTTGAGCAGCTTTAAGTTTTATTTGAGTCAGCTTCGCATCAATGTGAGGCTTCCATGTGAGGCGGCGGTCTAGGTGAATACCAAGATATTTTGTCTCAGTTCGTTGAGGCACGATGTGGTTGTTAATAGTGATTGGGGAGCACGTTTCTTTACGTAAAGTAAAAGTTACGTGAGTGCATTTTTGTTCATTTATCTTTATTCCCCATAACTTTGCCCATTTCTCAATTTGGGTTACGTGTTGTTGCAGTTGGTTCGAAGCCTCTTTAGGGTCTTTATGAATACTAAGGAAAGCAGTATCATCAGCAAATGTCGACGTGTGTGTAAAACTATTGGTTGGCATATCTGCTGTGTAGAGCAAGTACAGAACTGGACCTAGTATACTCCCTTGAGGTACACCAGCCCCTATTGGTTGAGAAGAACTTGTTTGGTTTCCCTCTTTGATCATAAATTGTCGACCGGTTATGTAATTTTTTAATAGGTTGAAAATATTAGCTGGAAGGTTTAGCTTTAGTTTGTTTAAAAGGCCTTCGTGCCATACTTTATCGAAAGCTTGAGAGACATCAATGAAGAGCGCGGAGCAGTACTTCTTTTCCTCAAAGGTTTTTCTTATAACCTGCACCAGTCTGTGAGTTTGTTCGATTGTGCTATGTTGACTTCTAAAGCCAAATTGGTGATCTGGAATGCAGTTGTTTTCATTCAGGATCGGAGTCAGCTTGTTCTTAAGCAATTTTTCGAATAATTTTGACATTGTGGGTAACAAACTTATAGGCCTATAAGACTCTACTTTCGCAGGATCTTTGCCAGGCTTAGGAATCATCTTTACTAAGGCCACTTTCCATATAGGCGGGAAATGTTCAAGCCGAATTATCGCGTTAAAAATAAAAAGAATTATCCTTTTAGCCGTGAAAGGTAGCTCAAGGAGCATTTTGTTGCTGATTTTATCAACGCCTGGAGCTTTTTTACTATTTAGGTTAGCGATAGCCTCTACAACATCTGTAAATCGGAAACGTATTTCTAAAGGACGTCTGGCAACAACAGGCGGTAATTCCCTTACGTCTGTGCATGTATTAGGGGTGAACACGTTTTTTAAATGATTTGCAAACAGATCGCATTTTTCTTCGTCATTTCTGGCCCAGGATCCTCTCAGATTACGCAGTGGTGGTTTTGCAATAACAGGTCTTTTAAGACGCTTGGCTGATCGCCATAGGGAATAATTTGTCTGAGCAGTCGCGTCTAGACCTTCCAGGTACTCTTTCAGTGATGCTATTCTGTGAACCTCCAGCAAGCTTTTTAGTTGGGTTGTACATTCTTTCAGCTTAGCTTTAAGTTGGGGTGATCTATGCTTTTGCCAATCTCTTCGGGCTCTCCTTTTTTCAAATAAAAGCTTTCTCACATCGTCAGAAAAAATTTTGTTGTACCTAGCCTGACGGTAGGTAGAAGACGCATGTTCAACGGCTTTTTGAATGTTTTCATTTAGGACGCTCAGGCAATCATCGATGTCTCCGGGAGTTTTTAGCGGTTGGTTCTCCGAGCAGTGGGCGCTAATGTATTTTTTATATTTCAACCAATTTATCCTTTTAGATAAGAAAAAATCACTAGTTGCTATTTGATGAGGACTGCAAATAGTGATTATTGTGGGTGAGTGGTCAGACGATAAATCCAAGGAGGCTTGAGCCTCAAAAAGCTCCGAGGAGATACCTTTTGCTACGCCAAAATCGATTACGTCTGGAATTTTATTGTGGTCCGTTGGCCAGTAGGTTGGTTGTCCAGTTGAAATAACATAAAGTCCCATTTCAGACACGGCATCATACAACACACGACCTCTGGGACTAATTAGTCGGGAGCCCCAGTACGTGTGCTTGGCGTTATAGTCTCCAGCAGCTATGAAGCGGGGACCTAGAGATTTGTAAAAACTGTTGTACTGATCCTTCGTTATGGAGAATCTCGGTGGACAATAAACTGATGAAATAAGTAAGTTATTGAAAAACTCATTAATGCAGACGTTTGTTGCTTGCATATAACATTCAGATAGGCCACCCAACCATTGGTGCTTAATTCTTGATTTGATTAATATAGCAGAGCCTCCACAGGATCTATCCCTGGGATCTTTTGAGTCATAAAAATTGTATCCACTAATTTTAAAAGTGCTCCTAGATGTCATATGTGCTCCTAGATGCTATTTGATGAGGACTGCAAATAGTGATTATTGTTGGTGAGTGGTCAGAAAATAGATCCAAGGAGGCTTGGGCCTCAATAAGCTCCGGGGATATACCTTTTGCTATGCCAAAATCTATTACGTCTGTTATTTTATTGTGGTCTGTTGGCCAATATGTTGGTTGCCCAGTTAAAATAACGTAAAGTCTCATTTCCAATACAGAATCATACAAGACACGACCTCTGGGACTTATTAGGCGGAAGCCCCAGTATGTGTGTTTAGCGTTATAGTCTCCAGCTGCTATAAAGTGAGGACCTAATGATATGTAAGAACTGTTGTACTGATCCTTAGTTATGGAGAACCTGGGTGGACAAAAAACTGACAAAATAACAAGATTATGGTAAAATTCCTCAATGCAGAGGTTTGTTGCTTGTATATAACTTTCGGAGAGACCACCTATCCACTGGTGTTTGATTCTTGATTTATATAATACTAGCTAAGCCCCGGTGTGCTTCGCTACCCCAATCATAGTAAAATTATTAAAATATGTAAACAAAAGAGTTTATATATTTTTTAATTTATTGGTTGCCCCACATAAGTTGCAATAAATAATATGTCAGCCCTACTATTTACTTAGCTCATAAAAATTCGAAATTTACCAGGCTTACAGTTTTGGATATTCAGAAAGTTTTAATAAGCAAAAATTATTTATAAACTTCTATATATAATCTTAGCCCCTTACTTCCAGACTTTAAGTAACTCGCTGTAAAAATTTCAAAAAAATCGATTCACTGGTGTTGACAGCTATAAATTACAAACATACATACATATGTATTTACATAAATACATACATACTTACATACATACATACATACATAGATACATACATACATACATACATACATACATACATACATACATACATACATGCATACATACATACATACATACATACATACATACATACATACATACATACATGCATACATACATACATACATACATACATACATACATACATACATACATACATACATACATACATACATACATACATACATACATACATACATACATACATACATACATACATACATACATACATACATGCATACATACATACATACATACATACATACATACATACATACATACATACATACATACATACATACATACATACATACATACATACATACATACATACATACATACATACATACATACATACATACATACATACATACATACATACATGCATACATACATACATACATACATACATATATACATACATACATACATACATACATACATACATACATACATACATACATACATACATACATACATACATACATACAAACATACATACATACATACATACATACATACATACATACATACATACATACATACATACATACATACATACATACATACATACATACATACATACATACACCCCTTCTTTATATAATAGATAGATACAGGGATCACATATCAAATATTTTTTGAAAGAAGTGCAAACTTCTCTTATATTGTTTAATTCAAATTTTGTTATGCTTATGTGCAAATTTTTGTGCCTCACCAAAGAAAAAGGTCTGAGACCCACCTCCAATTATACCGATCGACACAGAATCACTTTCTGAGTCGATTAAATCTGTCAGTCCATCCGTCCGGCTGGGAGTTAGGTTGAATTCCAAAACGCAGTTTGCTTTGCATTACGAAATTCCAAGTTTTTCCTGAAAGCAAAGATGATGTTTCTGGTAATATCTTCTACTTCCAAATGAGTGCTTACAGTTATATTAATGTCCTGGAAGCAAAAAACGTTGTCCGAATTGTAAATAGTGAATAAGGGAAGAAGTTGAAAATTTTTAATGCAAGGCAAACTGCGTTTTGGAATTCAGCCTTATTAATGTATTCTTGTAAATAAAGTAGAGACCGCATTTTTGCAGATATTTCGATGAAATTTGGAACAGATAAGGTTTCTGGCATAAGAAAAAAGCATGTTGTTTGTGGTGATGATCAGTTAATTTTTCGACAGAGCTCCCATACAAATGTCCTCCCGGATTAAGCGTTTTGGGCTATAACTGGCTCAAATATGGCCTTATCTTCACATTATTTTGCACGTTTGTCTATCTTTATGCCACCCATTTTTGTACCGAAAATAAATATTATCGGTCTATTTTTGAGCTTCATAAAAATTGCAACAATAGAAGAACCAGTATGAAAACTTACATTTTTGTGGGCGCTGCAATCCTCCATTTTTGTCCTTTAAAATTTCGGAATTAGAGGCCTTGTATATGTGTGCCAATTTTAAAAAATCAGTGCAATAAAAGTACCAGCATAATAAGTTTAACTTTTATGGGCGTGGCACCGCCCACTTTTTTACCTTCAAAATTTTAACTTTAAAAGCCGCTTATGTGCGAACTAATTTCCAAAAATCGGTCTGGAAGAGGAATTTAAATTATGTTTCTATCTTATTTGATTTTAAAGTTACAAAAAGTACTAAAACCTAATTTTAACCCTTTCTTGCCCTTAGGATTTAATAATTAAAAAAGTATCTAAAAACGTACTCATATTTTTTAGGCCTGTTACACTTAATTTGAATAATGTTCCTATCGTTATTGGTTTAAAAGTTACAAAAAACGAATAAAAAAATCAAAATATATTTTTAACCCTTTTTTACCCTTTGGGCCCAAAATTTGAAAAAAGTACGAACAGCGTAATCATATTTTTGTAAAACCTATCGAACGCAATTTGAAAAATTTTTCTATCTTTATTGGTTTAAAAGTTACAAAAAAGTACCAAAAAGTACCAAAATAAAATTTTAACCCCTTTTTTCGCCCTTTCGGACCAACATTTAAAAAAAAACTCCAGATACCTGTCTGTTTGTTTCTTAAGGAAAACGCTAAACTTTTTAAATTTTGTTTCTATCTTATATATGTACATCAAAAGATAGAAGGTTACAGATTTTTCCCTTTTTGTCCCCTTTTTATCCCTTTACGGGCCCAATGTTTAAAAATTCATGTGCATTTAAACAAACATGTAGAGCTTAACACGTGTTATAAATTTCATGTATTTAGCTCTACGCGTTTGATCAATATGGCCTTGGGTAATTTTACATACATACATACATACATACATACATACATACATACATACATACATACATACATACATACATACATACATACATACATACATACATACATACATACATACATACATACATACATACATACATACATACATACATACATACATACATACATACATACATACATACATACATACATACATACATACATACATACATACATACATACATACATACTTACATACATACATACATACATACATACATACATACATACATACATACATACATACATACATACATACATACTTACATACATACATACATACATACATACATACATACATACATACATACATACATACATACATACATACATACATACATACATACATACAAACATACATACATACATACATACATACATACATACATACATACATACATACATACATACATACATACATACATACATACATACATACATACATACATACATACATACATACATACATACATACATACATACATACATACATACATACATACATACATACATACATACATACATACATACATACATACATACATACATACATACATACATACATACATACATACATACATACATACATACATACATACATACATACATACATACATACAACCTTTCTTTATATAATACTAAGCCCCGGTGTGCTTCGCTACCCCAATCATAGTAAAATTATTAAAATATGTAAACAAAAGAATTTATATTTATTTTTTAATTTACTGGTTGCCCCACATAAGTTGCAATAAAAAATAATTCAGCCCTACTATTTACTTAGCACATAAAAATTGGATATTTACCAGGCTTACAGTTTTGGAGATATTCAGAAAGCTTTATTTAATAAGCAAAAATTATTTATAAATTTCTATATATAATCTTAGCCCCTTATTAACATATTAACATTTTTTGGTAACCTGACGAATGCAATTTAAACTATGTTTCTACCTTCATTGGTTTCAAAGTAACGAAAAGTACTAAAACATAATCTTAACCTTTTTTCCCCCTAAGAGTCCAATTATTCCAAAAAGACCCAAAAACGTACTCATATTTTTTAGGCCCGTCGCATCCAATTTGAATTACGTTTCTATCTTTATTGGTTGAAAAGTAACAAACAACGCATAAAAAAATCAAAATATATTTTTAACCCTGTTTTCCCCTTTTTGGGTCCAAAATTAAAAATGTTCGAAAAACGTAATAATATTTTTTTAAGACCTATCGAACGCAATTTGAATAATGTTTATATCTTTATTGGTTTAAAAGTAACAAAAAATACCAAAAAGTACCAAAAGATAATTTTAGCCCCTTTTTCCCCCATTTCGGACCAAAATGAAAAAAAAAACTCGAGATACCTGTCTGTTTGTTTCTTAAGGAAAACGCAAAACTTTTTAAATTTTGTTTTTATCTTATATACATCAAAAGATAGTAGGCTACAGGTTTTTCCTTTTTTGTCCCCTTTTTATTCCTTTACGGGCCTAATTTCTAAAAATTCGTATGTATTAAAACAAACATGTATTTAGCTCTACGCGTTTGATCATTATGGCTTTGGGTAATTTGGTTAGGCAATTCATAACCAGACCTTCCCACACAAATGGGCGTAGTGTGGGCGCGGCAGCAAAGATTTCCAAAAAAAACTTGCCAATTGTTTCTTCCAGACTTTAAGCAACTCGCTGTAAAAATTTCAAAAAAATCGATCCACTGGTGTGGACAGCTATAAATTACAAACATACATACATATGTACATACATACATACATGCATACATACATACATACATATGTACATACATACATACATACATACATACATACATACAAACATACATACATACATACATACATACATACATACATACATACATACATACATACATACATACATACATACATACATACATACATACATACATACATACATACATACATACATACATACATACATACATACATACATACATACATACATACATACATACATACATACATACATACATACATACATACATACATACATACATACATACATACATACATACATACATAGATACATACATACATACATACATACATACATACATACATACATACATACATACATACATACATACATACATACATACATACATACATACAAACATACAACCTTTCTTTATATAATACTAGCGAAGCACACCGGGGCTTAGCTAGTACATACGTATGTATGTACATACATACATACATACATACATACATACATACATACATACATACATACATACATACATACATACATACATACATACATACATACATACATACATACATACATACATACATACATACATAGATACATACATACATACATACATACATACATACATACATACATACATACATACATACATAC